>PVJO010003831.1:0-117359 GCA_004026905.1 Hystrix cristata
AAAGTAAAAATCAAAACAACAAAAACAAGAAAGAATATGTAGACAAGAGAATGTATTGGACAGGTATCAGGATGAATAAGAGAAAGAGAAAATAAGGAGAAACAAAACCAATATATACATATATTATGTATACATACACATACAGTGGGATTTCTCTGATGGCCACCACTCTGTGGGGGGCACAGGCCAAAACCTGATTTTGTGCTCGTTAGCCCTACCGCGCCTGCAGTGGTCAGTGCTAGGTACTATGTTGATCCTGGCCTCCAAGCATGAAGTCTGAGGGCAGTTGTCAGACTGCAGCAATCTGGGGGATCTTTGGTAGCCCACTCACGTCTCCTTATAGTTTATGTCTCTAAAATTTTCCTTAGTGGTGTGGGTATTGTTGGCTTTACAAATAGTGATGGCTTGTATCAGAAGAGAAATGGGAAAAGGAAAAAAAAAAAAAGAAGACACTAGGGAAAGAGGTAACAGTGCTTTCAGTGCAAGGTGTTTCCCACCCTATTTGATGTTCACCCTGCTGGTGCGTGGGCCAAGCCAGCGCAAATCTGTACCGGATGCGGCCTGACCTGAAAGCTCAAGCCTCCTGCCCAGGATGGAGTCCGGAGCTGTCTTCCTCGGGAGGGGGCGGAGCCAGCACAGATCCGCACCGGAAGCGCCTGACCTGCAAGCTCCTCTATTTCTTTTCTAAACCGACACTTTCTTAAGAAAATGAAAACTTATTTTCTTATTATCATGTAGGTCAACAGTCCAATTCTGTGCTCACCAGCAGGGCTTCATGTTTTTCTAAAAGTTCTAGGCAAGAATGAATTTCCTTGGATTTTTCAGCTCGTAGAAGACATCCACATTCCTTAGCTTGAGGTCCCCTCTATTCCTCTACAAAGGCATCTCTCTGAATATTCATCCGTTGTCACATCTCTTTCTGACAACAGCTAGGAAAATTTCTCCACTATTAAGGCCTCATATACTGGTAATTAGATTTTGCCTGCTGAGATGATCCAGAATGACCTTCCATCTGAGAGCCTTTAACCTTAGTTATATCCTCAAAATCCATTTTGCTAGGTAGAAGGGTATGTGTACAAGTTTGGGAATAATCACGCAGACATCTTTGGGAGGAGTCATTATTCTGCCTGCCACATTCACTGGCTCATACATATCTAAAGAAACACTTGGTTTTCTGAAATAATATTGTCTATATTTCTTAATTATTATTATTTGTATGGAAAAATGTTTTTCTGTACTTTGGCAAACTGTCTGCCAGTTATAAAGAACTTAGTTGTCACTCTTTAATAGCACTTAATAAGTCTCTGTCCCATTTTCTCTTATTTCTTGAATATTTAACATAAAAGATATTAGGTGAAATATAGGCTAGATAGGAGTACATGCTGGAAGGAAGATAGGGGCAGTGGCTTAGTGCAATGGGATCCAGAGGATATAAGTCCATTTTACAGAAGATGGAGTGGGAATAGCAGCTATCTACCGTGGGATGTTGTATTGAAAGTGAGATGTGAAAGTCACATAGTTTGGTAAAATATTATGAAAGCCTGAGTAGATGACACTGTTGCTGTGGCCAATCTCTGAATGGTCATACTCAGAAAGTATGAGGGAGACATCATGTAAAAAGTGTGAAAGTGTGAAGAAATGTCAGAATTGCTGTGTGAAGTATCAGCAACACAAATGAGGAAGGAAGATACCTCTTATGAAATGGTCATGGGCTGCCATTTTGTTATTGCCTGAGTACAGCAGAGATGGCATCCACATGGGACAGCATATATGTGTATGTATGTGTGTACTGGGCGGGAGGGCTCGCAGCAACAGCACCCACCTATGTGTGTGGGGGAGAGCTGATTACATGCAGTGGGGATTCATTAAATAAGTGAGGATGTTAAGGCCTCTAAAAGCCAGGTTTCTCGGGGTTGAATAAGGGAGTTAATATAAAAATGAAAGGAAACCAGAACAAAACTTCCAGCATTCCTATTGAAGTGGAATTGGAAATATTTGTTCAGACACAAAACTTTTAATGGTGGAGAAAAATGCGTGTGTCGCTGTGTGTGTCCAAGCCTGTGTGCCCTTGCTTGCTCCATTCACTAAAAGGCTTAGAGAACTAACATGCATATAGTAGAGACTATGTAGCCCCAGATTTTGATTTCTAAATGCCATTTTTCACTGAAAATAAATATAGCTGCTTGGATTAATGGATAATTTTAGAATAAAGAAAGGGAAGATGTAAAATGAACCACAAACATCATGTTGTACTGATAACATGAAAGTGCTCAAATAATTTTAGAGATGTATCAAAAGTGCACAAATACACTCACAACAGTTTGAATGGCCTCTCATTAGCCAGATAAATAATAACACATGTATTTAAATAAATAATTGTATTAACAGATTTTAACCTGTTAAGTGGATTTGAAATCAATTTGTCATATATATATGTTCATGTATTAAAAAGAACTTGTCAAATAATGCAATGAAAGAAATTATAAAATTTGAAGAAAATCACCCTACTGCATCCATCAGAATAATATTTCATTGATCAAGAAGACATTAATGTACGAGTAATTTGATGAAAAACAGAGTGTTCCCATAGTCTGAAAGTATCTTCCCATATTGCACTTGCTGATTTAAATTGGGAAAAAGTAACTTCACTGTGGTGAAAACTAGCAAACAACACTTTGATCAAAGGTTCAAAATTAACATCATCAAAATGGAACACATCAACTCATTTACCACCTGATAAGTTGCAATCACACCATGTTAGTTCTGTGATAGTCCTGCCAAAGCCATTTAATCAGAGAAAACATCAGATAAGCCTAAATTGAAAGACATTTTCTAAATAACTGACTTAAAATCTTCAAAAGTGTCAAGGACATGAGAGGAAAGACCAGGCAGAGAAAGGAGGTTAAAGGAGATTAAAGATACAGTACATCTGAATGCAGAGAATGATCTTAAATTTATAGGCATTTGAGCTGTTCGAGGGCATAGGACCCTGTACTTGGAAAGGCCCTATTCTTGGTTTAATGCTGTGATGTTTTTTCATTCTTAATTAATTTTTGGACAAGTCCACATTTAT
Source organism: Hystrix cristata (assembly GCA_004026905.1). Taxonomy (NCBI): domain Eukaryota; kingdom Metazoa; phylum Chordata; class Mammalia; order Rodentia; family Hystricidae; genus Hystrix; species Hystrix cristata. The sequence continues at coordinate 3,074 of PVJO010003831.1, forward strand.
TTTGTCCTGTGCCCTGGGCATTGTAGCTGGTTCTGTTCAGATTGAATTACTTTTCTAAAACATGGACATTATTGGGATGGTTGACAAAATTGAGATGGAACGTGAAAATTAAATTGTAGTAATACAGTATAATTTCCTGATTTTGGTGGTTATTTTGAGGTTTTTGTAAGAAAATGTCTTTGTAGAATATACACACTAATGTGATTGAGTATTAGGTAAAATATGAATAACTTTCAAATGATTTAGAGAAAATATTTTTATACTATAATTGCAACTTTTTATGTTTAAAATTATCTCAGAAGAAAAATATAAAAAACCTCTGTAGAGTTGAGAATTGATGGATTAAGACAACATGTATGGATGGATTTCTAGGGCATGATGCTGAATAAAATCTCTGAAGACTACATACTCTACATAACAAAAAACATTCTCAAAGTTACAAAATCAGATTGTTTGAGGTAGAGGACTAGAGTTAAAGGCGAGTGTGATTATTGAGGGGAAACACAGGGAATTACCTTATGGTGAGGGAACAATTCTAGATGGCCCAGAATTTTCACGCAGGGAAGACTTAGGACAAAAATACCGTTGGAAAATTTGTGGGCAGCAGAGAGTGAGAGTGAAGACTGCATTGGAATTTCATTGATTTGGGCTATTCGATCAGCCAGTGGTTACCTGTCTGCATTATTGGAAGGGAGATAAAAAAGAAAAGACTCAAGCCCCTGGAGCCATTTTACAGAATCTTCATTTAGTCACGGGATTTTTTTAAAAGCCAACTGCAGTAAAAAATCACCCATTGGTCCTATGGGGAAAAGTATTTCATTTATATTTTTAATACTTAAATTTTACCTCAATTATGACTTTTTTTTTTTTACACGAAAAGGTCCTGAAGAACTCTTCCTTGTCTATGAGGTGATACAGGAAATCATGGGACAAGATGTTCTATATAGCAATTGTCCACAGAACTGCTGAGCTTACAAATCAGCAACTTAATACAAATTAAATACCTGTAAAAAAGCTAATTGAATAATTCTGCTGCCACAGCAACTGTCAGGAAAGACTATATGATCTGTTCAAAATATTTTTTGTTTCTGTAATGGAAGATGAAAAATTTTCAAGTGTATATGTAGGCTATAGTGGAAGATATTAGGCAACCTGGAGTAAAGAAGCCAGTTTTTTGTTTTTTGTTTTTTTCTTTCTTTCTATAATTGGAATACTGAGACTGCAATAGAAGTTGTTTAATTTACCCACATCACATCTCAGTCTGGATACTATATTTAAAGTATTGGCAGAAGTAAAAACTAGTCCTTCAGATTAAAAATTTAGGAATCATACTAGGCTTCTCCTTGCTTCCATAGATCCCTCCCTCAGAGAGGTACTTTAATCCTTTGTCTGATAGGTAAATAAAGACAGCTTAAAATTCCACTCAGTTTAGTCAAGAAAAGTTTTCGATCACACTAAATATTTAAGTGATGGTTTAGGACAAACCCAGAGCCTGGAGTTTATTCAATACCTCAAAAGGCTGAAGGAAAAGGCTATAATAATTTTTCTGAGAGTAGAGAGATAAACATTTATTTAGTAATTTTTTAATAACAGTTGAGCTCAGAGGATAATAGTAACTGTATTAGTTCAGTTGCCTGCAATTATTTAAATTGCTTTTCCCCAATCTGCATTCGTCAAACTTCAGCCACTTGAGTACAGTGGTACCTTGGTTTGGGAATTTAACTTGCTTCATGATTTTGGGAAACATGGCTGCATTTATGTTTGTGTAGGGAAGATGGCCGTTGTCATGTATGAGCATTTGAAAAACCCTGAAGACTACTGAAAAAACTATATTTTACTACCCAAAGATAACAACTATTAACACTTTCATAATTTTGTTCTGATATTTTTATTCATACTTGTTATGTGGTTAGAACAATGACGAATATAACAATTAATTTCCCCATTTTCTATATCACTATTAAAATATTTATTCACAACTCAATAGTTTTAAAACATCATCTTTAGTAACTACAGGAACATTCATCATAGGAATTGAAATATAAAATACATTATCTTTTGTTTGACAAGATAACTTTAAAATGATGAAGCCTTTAAAATAAATGACACTCATTTCCTAGCAGAAACCACGACTCCTGAAAACTCCAGCCGTGCTGACCTCTATAGATGTATCACTGACACGGTCAACCACTCTTTTATCCGACCATTGAGAAGAAAGAACAATGACTGTGTCTCAAACTTGGTGATGCTTGCCTTTAATACCACAATGCCCTTAGTATGGAGACTCAATCTGTTAAAAAGTACTTAAAAAGGTAAGCTTCATTCCGAGTCCAAATTTCTCTTTTTCTCTTTGATATTTTGCATTATGTTTAAATAGATCATGTCTAGTTTGCTATTATCATTAATTCCAAAAAGTATGTCTTGCTTGTTGGACATTTCAGATCATTTTTCACACAAATTCCTAGAAATGATATTACCTGGTTATTTTAAGACTTGACACACACTGACAAGCTAAAGCAGCACTTTTACATCTTGTTCCATCCTTGAATCTTTTCTCATCTTAAACACTTCTCCTTGGGGTTAGTATCGCCAAATATTTCAGTGTTGTCATGTGTCAGTAGTTTTCACAGCTAAATTCGATGCAAACCTCTCTTCCTCATCATACCTGATTTCTGACTTGATTCTGGAAAAGATCAAGAGAAAAAAATGATTTTTTGAAATTTTCCTGAAATTTTTTCTCTAGTAGAAATTGAACAAAATTTCTTAGGATTATATAAGTTACAACTTCTATAATAAATACTTAAGTAAAAATGCATGTACATAAATAAATTGGCTGCCATTTACAACATGATGATGACCCAGGATTGACCACAAATATCTAAGCAGTCTCCTGTGGCAGGGGTGCACGTCTTCCTCTTTAGATAGTACTTGAGAGAATGCATATAACTTTTGGCCCTGGCCCCCAAAAAGCTCCTGTGTTCAGAGAAAGGGCTTTTGGGGATGATCAGATCATGAGGGCTCTACCTTAATCTCTGGGTTAGTCCACTGATGAAATCACAGTGGGATGGCACTATTGGGAAGTGGTGAAGATTTAGGAGGAATGTCCTATTTCAAGGGAGTGTTTTATGGGGGCACAATCTTGAGGACTACCTCTTGTTCCCCATCTCTCCCTCTCTGGCTCTTTCCTTTCTCTCTGCTTCCTTGTTGCCGTGAGGAGTGCACCTTCCTTCCGCCACACCTTTTTGCCATGCTGCTCTGCCTGGCTACAAGCCTAGAAGCAACAGACCCAGGTGAGCATGGACTGAAATCTGAACTTGTGAGCAAAAATAAAGCTTCCTTCTTTTTAAATTTTTTATGTCTATGATTTTGTCAAAGCAACATAAGCTGACTCACTTGGTGCCTATGATCTCTTCATTTTACTCTCACCGATTTGTTGTAGAAGATAAGATTCTATCTACTTTATAATTGAAGTAAAATTTTACTAAGGTCCTCTGAAGAGAGAAAATAAAGAAAACATAAAGTATTTGTCCTGATTACCTACAAAGTCAGTGTCCTGGGCTGGCATGGAAGCAGTGAAGGGAATGACACAAGGGAGAGTTTCTGTAAAAACTTCCAGATGGCCAGTACAGGGCAGAGTATCCTTCGGTGAGAGGAGATGGGGCAAATGTGAGGACAAGCATTTAAATCATTTAGGTTCCTTTACAGACTTTTATTCACAAACTTTTATTTTTATTCATGGTTGTGTTTCCAGCACAAGGTTTGGGATACACGGAATATCCTATTGATATCTGCTGAAGTATTCTGCTCTCTCTAGAATGTGAGTCTCATGAAAGCAGGACATTTGTTTGATCTTCTGTTATATACTCAGTCACTAAAAACTTTCTTGACACATGCTTGTTGTTCAACACACTTGTAGAATGTGTGTGTGGATTAATGTCTTATACCGTTCAATGGCCGGTGTGTACAATGAATTGGGATGTAATACAGTGAAGGACGCTAAGACAGGTCAGCAAATGCTGCAAGGTGAAACAGCACAGCAGAATTGCTGAACCTCAGTGGGACAAAATTGAGGCAATTTTATTAACTACACATAGAGGAACATTTTGTTTTAGTTAAAGACAAAGGACTCTAGTTAATACTGCAACCACATTTTAAATTATTTATGGTTTTGGGCACTTTTTTTTTTTTTTTTTTTTTTGGTACTGGGAATCAAACTCAGGGCCTCATGCTTGCGGGGCAAGCACTCTAACCACTGAGCTAAATCTCTGGCCCGTGGGCACATGTTTATGTTTCAGCTGATGTTTAATAAACCATAGAGTTCATTTCAGAGTGTAAGTTCAAGCTTTCTTGGTTATTCCTCACTTACTTTTTTTAAATGTTAAATTATGACCCTTGAGGAATTGTTTGAAAAAATAAATTGTTCAGGCTGATCCAACTTAAAATTAAGATTTTGTGGTTTGGATGAATGATTTTGACTATAAAGTAGAGTCCTGTTAAAAAAAATGCAGCCTGAATAAAATTTATTCCTTCTAATTAGACCTCATTTTATGAGGATAGGGCCCACCCCAAATAGCAGATAAGGATATATTTACCTGTATCAAACTTATCTCTTCTCTTTTGAAATACACTTTATTTTTACCCCCAGTACCATGATTTGCCTTAAACAATTAAACGATTAAGTACAGACAAGATTTAGTTGAATACCCACCTTTTTTTGCCCAAAGCTTATATACTAAAATCTGGATGTTATATTCTACTTCAAGTTCTGCCACTAATGTGACTCTGATACATTTCTTGAAATCCCTGAGTTGACATGGCTAGAATTCATAGAAAATTGTTAAAATCCCTATAATTCCAAAAGCCTTATATACCATTAAAATATTTTGTAGTAAATTGTGAATAAACCCTAACTCCTGAATTTGTTTGCTTTTAAAATAGAAGCTGATAAATCTCAACAGATCTTCCCAAAACTATGTTTCATATTTTGTAAGATGTGTTGTTGCACTGTGGCCTTATGCACTTATACCCAGAAATTATCAGCCCGTGCTCAGGGCAGCCAGGCTTTGTTTCCTGTCCTGAAATCTGTGAGACTCAAGGTCTTTTGCCTAAGGTCACATCACCAACCATTGCTTCCTGGAATACATGACGCCTTAGAGAGAGTCTCGGGGGGAATACACTGTATTTGTTTGTAATAAAGAAATACATCTCATCCCCTTTTTATGGGCTACAGCATTTCCTTGGGAACCAACTTGCAAATGAAAAGTGAATTCATTGCCAATGAATAAAGAAATAGACAAAGAATTTGATTATCTCTGTAACTATTATAGCAAGTTAGAAGAGCACAGGCTAAGTAGTGCAGTTTGCATCACTGCTCAGTCATTTAGTAAGTCAATGCAAAGGAACAGGTGTAGAAATATCTTTTAACTTTAGCTTTGTCCATTGTCAACAGTAATACTTAATTAGGTTCCATGTTGAAGAATGAGTACTTGCTGTAACTTAAAAAAATGTTTAAGAAATGACAAAGCTGAGCTGAAGCATAAGGTACAAATTATAAAGAGTGAAAACATGAGACAGAAATGAGTGAGGAGTAGAGTTGCCGGTAGGGCTCCTGGAGCAAGTAGTAGATACCGGAAGTTCAGTCATTGATGGGTAAGGGAGATTGAAATCACTATGTGAAAGATGGAAACTACGGGCATGTTTCCTGGTTTTTGCATTCTGGGACTATCAGGAACAAATCTATATTATACCCTGTTTCCATGACTAGATCTTCTAAACTCCATTATCTCCACAGTCAGTAGCTCCAGAGGGCTAGGGAAAGTGGTAAGGGACTGTGTTACAGGATTATCTTTATAGGGAGAAGAGAAAACAACAAAGGGGCCAATAAACAAAATTCAAGTCATCCAATGAAACTAATTCCAGGAAGGCAGCAATAGAATCAGTAACTAGAACAATATTTGTAGATGGTTGTAAGACAAATATCTAAGCAAGGGAGACTGTAAAATAAAGATGTAGGGATTAAATATGATAGAATGGACATGCAAAAATGTATGAGAAATATTTGCAATAAAGAAAGATTATATTTGCTGAAATAAAAGACAACATAGGATGGAGTAGTTTTTAGCAGAGTAGAGATGAACAGCAAATTAATGAATGGGGAAAATATATGGAAGGACTCACTAAGAATGCAAAAGAAAAACTAAAAGATTAAAATAAGATGAAAGCATACTTAACATACATGAAATATAGATGAAAATTCTTTAGCATTCATTTCATGAAGGAGTTTACTAACTTACTTCTGAGCCATGGCCAGCTTACTGCCTGGTTTTGCAAATAAATTTGTATTTGAACATGACTGTGCCCATCCATTTATATATAGTTTATTACTACTTTTGTGGTACAACTGAGTGCAGTTGAATAGTTGTGTGGCAGAGACCACATGTACTGCAGTGTCTGAAAAATGTATTACTTGGTCTGTTACAGAAGAAAGTTTGCTGACTGCTGATCTGGTAGGCATTAGAGGGTAGTATAAAAAATGACACTTGAGTGAATGGTAAACAGTCAATATTTGAATCAAAAGAAGGTTGTAAATCTTCTACAATTTAAGAAGCAGGTGAGTCTTCATATTAAAAGTGTATTGTGAATGGTAATCAGGATAAATAAAATAAATATGTATGCAGATACATTGTAAGAGCTTCAAGATTAGATAAAATCTCTCAAAAGCTACTAGTGCAGGAAGATAGACAACAAACCAGACCCTGGGCTGATAGTGCACCTTGCAACCTTCCACCATTGACGACAACAGACAACGCATAATATTTTCAAAACATTAAGTAAAAATAACTATTCATTCAAAACTTACAGCAGCCAAATAAACCTTCAAAAACAGAGGTCAAATAGAGCCATTTTCAGACATATAAAGCCTAACAAATTTTACTGCCCAGTGAAATTCACAAGAAAATTAATAGATTCATTTCTGAAAGAAAAAATGACAAAATAGGACTGTGTGGGAAACAAGTTATAGTGGTGACCAGAAAGATGAGTAAGATCTGCTATTGTTTGTGTCTTAAGTGTTCCCCAAATGCCCATATGCTAATGGCTGGATGACCAGACTATGGTGCTATTTGGAGGTGGCAGAATCTTTAGGAGGTGAAGTTTAGTGGAAAGAAGTTAGACGGCTGGGGATATTCTCTCCAAAGGGTTATTTATACGCCAGGTCTCCCTACCACTTTTGTTTTCTGGCAGCTAGGAGGTGAGTAACAGTGTTCCACAATGTTCTCACTGCCATGATGTTGTAGGTCAAACAACAGCACTAAGAAACCATGTACTGAAATCTTTGAAACTGGGAATCAAAATAAATCCTCCTTTTAGGGTGATTATTTCGGGTAACTTGTCTCAGCAATAGAAAGCTGACTGGAACATGTTCACTGCAAACAGGTGATAAAAAGTCTGCATAAAAAGAATGAAACTAAGATGAAATAATTATAGCAAGATTGTGGTAGTCCAAATAATGAATTCATAGATTCTGAGAATATCTGTGAAATGGTTAAGAGGCGATTAGAAGTACTGCCAACTGCAGATTGTTACTTGAAAATTTTAGTCCAGTATTTCTCTTTGAATGTAAGGATAGCACCTGAAGTATAAATCTATTGATAGTCTTCAAATCAGCAGGAAGATATTAGAGGATATTAAAAAGTTTGTTCAGAAGAGTGAAGTGGGGGAAAAATGTGTGGAAAATAATTTTAAAATGTAAAACAACAAAAAGTTTACACAATGCTCCACAATAAATATACAAAGACTAATTCTATTTATAAAAGTCACAAGTTGTCAAATGATACTAATGCTTATCATGACATTGATGTAACGAGCAAGTATAGTACCAAAAAGTATCTAAATAATGCTTGGTACATAGGCATTATTACTGGGTGTTCAGTAAATGGTAGGCGTTATTGCTGTTTTTCGTGTTGCTAGTACTGTTGCTGGTTTTACAATTTATAATGGCATAGTGAGAAATAAGTAAGGATGAGAAGCAGTAATAAATAGAAGAGCCATTTGCAGAACACCTCAGCTAAACATTATCCAGGGCTTCCGAAAATAAGTGATGTATGTGTGCTGTCAGTGGCCAATTGAAATGTGTTTGTGGTGACTGTGACCACAGCAGGCATCAGCTGTCATCATCGCTGACACTTGGCAGAGGTGCCAAGGATCGAAGCAGATTGGAAGACTTGAGTGAGTTGGTTTTTTAAAAGCACTGTTCACTGAAGGATTATGGCAAGGTCAAGGGTAAAAATCAAGTACCTGGCAGTTACAGTGAACACTGAGGCAATACCTAATGGCCTGGGTGATACTATTAAAAAGCCAGTGAGAACAGCAAGCTGGGAACTTGGAAGCACAAGGACCCTGCTGATATAGTTAAAGGACACTCACTTATCTAAAAGCAGCCCTCAGGTACCAAACAGTTACCTTACTTTCAAGACCATTTGAATACTTGTCTTTTAGACTGAAAGACATCTTTTATAAATTTTGAGGAATCTGCCAGTTGTATAAGCCACTCAAAGCTCCAAACAAAGAAATTTTTTATCTTTAAGTTATCTCATCACCTTGAAAAAATAAATATGCAAAAATTCTTCTTCTTCGGCAAGGCAAGATGAAAAGATAAATGTGGAATCTTGCATTATAATCTGTGAAATCTACGTATAAATTGGGCTTAGAGATACAAGGAATAAGTAACTTATCATTGTTTAGTAAATCTCGTTATTCAAAGAAAGCACAGGGTTTGTTTGAAGGTGGTAGTAGTGATATGTGTGTGTCTATGCCTGGGTTGGTGGGTGTTCATGTATGTGTGCACCTAATTCCTCTGCTTTATCAGGCAGAAACTGTCTAGATTGGATGAAGATCAGTATTATCCAGTATTACTCTTTTTCCTTTAAAAAACTCCAGATTTCTCCTAAATGTTAAGATCATGTTTCTTTGCATGTGCAAATGTCCAACACCTCAACCTCTCCTCAAGCCAGCCCCTCTCTTTGCTCTCTGGCCACCTGCTGCAGTAATTGCTGGCATGAACAACCTTTTATTTATTAGGAGGAGACTTGGGATTGTGCCCACTGAGTGGAAAAGGTAGGAAATGTAACTAAGTAGGGAAAAATTCCCGGAGTAAGGCATTTGGAGAGCCATTGTCCTCAAATTATTTCAGGCATCAACCTAATTATAGAGGAATTGAGGACCCAGGGAAGCAGTGTGTTGTCTTCTCAAAGTCAGTAGGAGCCGTTGGCAACCAGCAGCCCTGCGTGGTCCTGAGGCTTTCAAAGGAGGATTAAAAAAAACAAGTGCAGGAATCTGTGGGAAGAGTGAGCTTTAGTACTTTGTCTTTGAACACTTACAGTAAGGACAAGGACTCACATGTCAACTACATGTATTTTTCCTGCTTAACTACTCTGCAGCCTAAGTGGCACCTACTAACTTAATTAGGCATCTCTCTCCAATCAGAAAGGATAGCACAACAGGGCTGCTTCATGTTTATACACTCTGCTCAATCCCCTTTGGGTCATAAAAGATGTTTTTGATACTAAAAATGATTTGTATCTTTTTCTTAACCTTGGCCCTACGGTATGCTGGATGTCTGCAGTAGTGCTCATCTCACCAGAGCCGGCATACCTCACTAACCACAGAACTCTTCATACTGGACACACCAGGGCTCAAAACAACTGGGATTTAGTACTCTTGCCACGACCTTACAGAACTTGACAGCCAGTGGTCAAACACATTCAAATGAATGCAGCTAAGCAGAGAGGAATATATGTACATGTATACATGAAAATGTAAGGGAAGTTTTTCCATTCAAATTAAAAAATGCAGCTGACAGAGCCCCTTAAAATCTATGAAAATAAGGCAGGGCAAAAGTTTCTCACTTTGTAATGAGAAGAACATTCTCAGTCTGTTTTCAGGTAAGAAAAGGTAGGAAATGAACTCATTTTGATGCACATTTGTTCTGATGTGGAGTATCTTGACATACCCTTGACAACCCTGGCTATCTTTGGGTTTGGGGTCATGTTCTTATCTTAATCCCTTATGTCATTCAGTGTTCCGCAAGAGAAAAAACGCTTAGTTTCAGACTGCACGAGAGAATACCAAGCCTCTAGTATGTACACAACACAATATTTCCCTCTTTGACTTTCGCAGAGTTCATCACCTTGTAGAACTGACAGTGTCTTGCAGACAGCAGCAATGAGATTGAGACCAATGATCGTAAGGAATGAATTGTGCCTGTTTTCCGCTCTCTGTATGCTTTATAAGGAAGCACTGTCCTTCTTGACAGGTTTAGACATATTATCATGAAAAACCAGACGGCTACAACTAGCAGATAAATCTCAACTAATTCTTCTTATAAAAACTAAATTATAATGATAGAAAACTGAAGGGGATTAAGAATAACAAGGCAACATTATATTGTGCCTCTATGTGTTTCAGAATTTTATTCATATGAAGTCAGGGGTTCTGAGCTTTTAGAGGAAGCATTGTGCAATCCGCTTCAGGCACTAGTGGCAGAGGATAAAGCCATCTTTCACAGCAAACTTCATGGATGTTTTAAATTCGTGTTTTAAAAATGCCTTGAGTGTTGTCAAGTATTACATAGTGATTAGATGTTGTGATTATGTGTTTAAGAAGGCTATATTTATATCTTTATATCTGATACTGTGAGCTGGGAGCAACAATAAATTGACCCAGGAGGAAAGAAAGTAATGAGATGAAAATAAACAGTTCTAATGGGAGAGAGGAAATAGAACAGCAAACTAGTCCAGTGGGAGTTCCCATGAAAGACTTGATTGGCAAAGTCTACTGTCAGTTTTCTGGTTTCTCCTTGAACTGACTTCAAGAAAATTGCCTTTCTGTGTGTATATTTTTGTTCACGTGCACCTGAGTAAGTTTCTAAAAAACTGGGAGAGGGCACCTGCTTCTCTGGTTCTGTTAGTGTCTCACTGACCTTTAAGCCATTCCATAGCTGTATTATCTGTCATGATTCACGCTTGTCAACATTTTGACTATGACTTTGTCCCTATGTTGATTCTTGCAAATTCACTTTACAAATGCTGATTGACGGGGGTAGGTGAATATAGGAATTAAGTGCACAAATTTGGAAGCCTTTTTGGTTTGAATTCTAATTCTGATAGTTATTAACTATGTAACACTGAACCATTTTAATTAACTCCCTTTGTCTTAGGTTTTGTTGTTGTTTGTTTTTAAAAGGATTATGGTATACCATGTTACTTTTTTATCTTAGTGGTACATTTTAGATATACATAATGATAACATGCATCATAGGGAATTTGTACCTTACATGATATATCTTGCTGCTGCTTTTTTACCCATTCCCTTCCCCTCCTTTCAACCCTTCTTCCTCTCTTTATTTACAAAAGCTTTGTTTCCATTTTTTCCTTCTATTTTGTTTTTTTCTTCTATTTTCTTTTTTCCTTGTCCCTCCATTCCTTCCCCCCTCCCTTCCCTCTACCCCTTCTAATTTGAACAATTTCTTCCCTTTCCCAATGTAATACATTTTAGTCCTTATTTACACTTTCAGTTTCTCGCACTACAGAAACAATGCGGTATTTACACATGTGGGTCTGATTTATTTCACTTAAGAGTATGGTCTCAAGGTGGATCCATTTTCTTAGAAATGTCTCAAGCTTATTGTTCTTTATGACAGAATAGTACTCCATTGTATAAAAAAAAAAAACCCACAGATGTTACTTTTTTTAAGTACTAGGGATTGAACTCAGGGCATTGGCACAGAGCCAAACACCGGGCCTTTTCTTTTTAATTTTTTTTTTTTTTTGAGATAGGGTTTTGCTAAGTTGCCCAGGCTGGGCTCAAACTTGTGATATTCCTGCTTTCATCCTACCAGAGTGCTGGGACTACAGATGTGTGCACTGCATCCATGGCTATAGCTGTACTTTTACTCAGTCACAGTTACCCAAGTTTGATTATTATCTGAAAATATTAAATGAAAAATTCTAGAAATAAACATTCCCTAAGTTCTAAATTGCAGTGTTCTGAGTAGTGTGACAAAATCTCCTGCCATCCTATCTTGCCTCACCTAGTGCACGACTTATTCCTTTGTTCAGCATCCACTGTATATATGGTACATGCCTATTAATCACCGAGTTGTCATCTTAATTATTAGTAAGATTGACCATTGAGATATCCAGTTCTTGCGTGTAAGTAACCCTTACTTCACTTTATAATGGCTGCAAGGTGCAAAAGTAGTGATCTTCCATTTAAGATCTGCCCAGGAGAATCCAGAAAGTGCTTTCTTTAAATTAAAAGGTAAGTTTTTACTTAATAAGAAAAGAATCATGTAAGACAAACTGAAGCAGATGATCCTCCTGATGTATCCAGAGGGTCAATAATAACCTTGTACGAAAATGGATGCACCTGGAAAATATAATGTTGAGTAAAATAAACACAAATTTACAGATCATATGGTATCTCTCATTTGAGTGAGACCAAGTGCAAACAAAGAAAATGATAAAGGATGGATAGAAGGGAACAAAGGAATGGATCTCTTGCAATAGGGAAGTGGCCCAAGGGACTAATGGTGAAGTTTGAGGAGGAGGGGAAGAGGAAATAAAAAGAATAAAGATGTACCACATACAGGAACCTAATAACCCTAATTAATGTAAATATTATAGGCCATACATGAGTTAAGACAAATAATATGAACGGGAATGAAAACCAGGATGGGGAATTGGAGGAGGAGGGAGAGGATAAGGAGAGAAGAGGATTAGAAAAAAGAAAGAAACATGCTGTAATATATAATGTAACCATTCCCCAAGATGACTGTAAACTACGTGTACTGCTAACATGTACAAATAAAATTAAAAATATTTAAGAAGTAGTTTAACCTTATGTCACAATGCTACATTATTCATCTCACTTTATCTCCTCATGTGAGCATTTTATTGTTTTGTATCATCAGAAAAAGAAAGGTGAGTAAAATGCAAGATATTTTGAAAGACACATTTGCATAACTTTTATTATAATTGTTCTATTTTAGGTTTGTTTTTAATCTCCTTATAAATTAAACTTTGTCCTACATATGTATATATAGGAAAAACATAGTATATGCAGGGATTCACTATTGTCTGCAAGTTTAAGTATCAGCTGGGAGACTTAGAGGTAGTCTAAGCTTCAGTTTGTCTTACATGATTCTTTTCTTATTAAGATGGGGTGGTGGTGGAAGGTTTCCCATAATTGTAGCTACTTTGAACTGTGAGGATTAAATGATAATCTATAAAATTAGCACACAGTAATTTCATATACCTACTAGAATGTTTTTCTTCAGGTGATTCAGTGGACTGTATTTCTAAACTACTAGTGCTATATATCCCAGAATCTATGAAGGAAACGAAGTGGTCAAACACTAGAAACTTGAAACCGAAGCCGTGAATTCCTAGGTACAGAGATGATTCTGCTTAACTCTGCACTCTACCAAATTTGTCTGGAATATTTCTTACTCCCCATTGTCATGGAAAATATTAATTTCTACTTTTAAAATGGAGTTAGGTACTGTTAAGGATAGCGTATATACTATCTGTACATAAGAGAAGATAAATAACAATTCTGTATATTTATATAAATCTATATTTCTATTTTAAATAATATATTAGTATGCAGATATTTTATTAAAACTGAGCATGAAAATATTTTGGAAACAAACCAGAATTTGACAGTAGGAGCTAACCTGTGTCCAAAACTGTGATATATCAAGTTAGATGGCTATAGTAGGGTGCTGGGGTAGTCATTGTTCACATCAGAAATGTAATTTTATAGAAAATATTTCAGAGTTTTGAAAATATCTCTTGAGGTACACTTATTGCAAGATTTTTAAAAGCTCAGTGTTAGAAGTAAATAAAATGAAACCAAGACCTAAATAGTTTTCCTAAGGAGCATGTGTAGATATGTGAGAGTTTAGTATCTCATGAGGAAAAACAAGTGAAATAATTATAAGTAATAAGATAAGCAATTAAAGCAACCCACCAGATACTATATGTGCTGATGGTTATGTTGGAAATTGATTTAAAAACAACACAAAAGAAGCACAACTAAGAGAGTAAGAAGGAGAATTCTGAGAGTAGGCAAAGAAAATATGAGATAGCAAGAGTAAAAATGATTAAAATACTCGAGATAATTCATGCTTACTCCCAACATTTTCAGGCATTCCTTATATCAACAACCTTCAACTTTTGTAGCCTTCAATTAGAATTCACTACCATATAGATTGCCAATGGACCCTACAGTTAAAATGGTAAAAATAAATATAAATGATATGGGCAAAAAAAGAATTTAAAGTATATGACTAGTGTTGAGTTAGGTGTTAATGTTTTTTCAAGATCCAAAATGTGAATTCAGAATTCAGGATACCTATTTACAGTGTGTATCCATCTCTTGTGTTTGTACCTAGACCCACTCATTCTTCCAGCAGCTGCTTGGTATTGTGGAGACTGCTATTTCTCAAGCTTCTCCCTGTGTTCTCCATTATTTAGATAAATTTGTCCAGTAGGAGGCACTGGGAAAAGTCTAGAAGTCAAGTGGAAGTGGAGGCTCAAGGTCCTTTCCTCTCTCTCCCTTTCCCTCTTTTTCTCTCTTCTTTTGTATCCCCCCCCTCAGTGGGGAAACCAGTACCATCTTCACCTCTTCAGTGATTCCAGCTCTCTTCAGAGAGTCTATCCTCCATTTGTTTTTGTCCTTGCCTACATTTTTCTTCATTTTAAAAATACCTCTTTCTTTTCTTTGAATTTCTAATTTATTCTTTGTTTTTTCCTTGAGTCTCAGATCAAATATTACCTATTCTCTGAAATTTTCTTTAGCTAGCAGGTAGAGCCCATTCCTTATTTAGTTCTTATCCTGTTTTACTTTAGTGGTAAATAATGGTCTTACACATATGTCTTTCTCATAGATTGTAAACTTTTCAAAGCCACGGATTTCTTGTGATTCATTTGGCATCTGTGGTGCTAAAGCAATACCTGAGACACAGTTAGTAAAGAAACCGTGACATTTTCTTCACTGTTTGTGAAGAAAAAAAAATGAAGAAAGAAATTATACAATGTGTATGTGCTAGAGAGAGAAAAGTCAAGTTCTGAGTCTAGTTATTCTGTCTAAAAAGAAATTCACAGATGTAAGACAGTTTTCCATTAACTAAGAATAATTCAAACTAACTAGGCTTCCTGTACTGAAATTGTAATGCATATGAGCAAAGTAAAATTTTAGCTTTTTTAAGTCACCAATTTGGGAGTTAATTCATGTGAAAAGATAAGATATTGAGTAATTTAAATGAGGTCTTGGATAACTCTCTGAAATCATTAAATAACCCTGTTCTTTCCTGCCTTCTGTGTAAATATACAGAGAAAACCAGACCATGTGTAAAAATAGAAGTCTCATCCACAATCTATAGCAACCACTCCACTCCCCCTTTTTTCCCAAGGAGTGGAGAAAGCAGGTAGTTGAAGAGGACCTCTGGATAGACTGGATTTCCAGAAACCACAACCATCGAAGTTAGCCACAAGCCAGCACTAAGCTTGCTAAAGGCTCTTTTCTTCATGTGCACGTCCTCAGGACGGTGGTAAGACAGAAAATAGGATTTAATCGGAATGAGATAGCAGGAAGTATACCTGTGCAGCCACTGAAAGATAAATACAAAAAAAGAGGCAAGAAAGTTCAGGTCATTTTTCTGGTACATAAATAGTGAATTTGAGCTTCAAATATTTAATGCCCAACTCTGTGGATTGTCTCCTGATTCAACCATTTGAAAAGTTTAAAATATGTTCTTTTCTTAGATCCTTTGCATTCAAATTCACTGAGCTTAGAATTCTCTACACCTGAGGCCTTCTGAGGGCGGCTCATTCATTTCATTCAGATTTCCAATTGACTCTCATCTCCTCCCAGAAGTCTTTGTGATCACACAAGCTCAGGCTGCATACCTCATCCGTCCCAACCTCAAAGATAAAGAGACTCCAATTTTTCCTGGATTTTAGTCATTAATATGTTTCCTTGTTACAGAACTAAAATTTCAGAAATCAATTAAAAGTTATATTGAAAGAGATCATCTGATTGTATGTTATTCCACAACAGGTTTATGGAATCAACCTGTTTTACTTTACAACTAGTCTAAATGTTCCAGGAAGGCAAGGAAAAAAGAAAATGAAAGAATAATATCAACTTCAGATTGGTCAGGTTACAAATGAGAAATGTTCTGCCCAGATTAACTCTGTAATCTGAAAAGTTGTTCCTTCTGGATGTCTCATGAAATGAATTTTGGACTGGAAACTAATGTTTAAGTTAAGTGTGAAAAATACACAAACTGAAAGCAGAAATGGAAATCTCTAACTACATTGTGGAGTGGAAAGATGAAACTTATTTCTTGTTTTTTAATTGTAAGGCAGTAAATGAGAAAAAATCACAACAGTCTCATTTAGTGATAAATAGCCTGTTACATGATTCAAGGTCAGAGATAATGCTTAGCTTGGAATATAAATTTGAGGTGTGATTTTATGCCCACAGAAAATAATATTTTACTTCAGATTGCTATATTTTGGTTTTATTTTTAGCCAAGTAACAGAAACAGTGGACTTTCAGTGGAATGTAAAAAGAGTTCCTGTGTGTGTGTGTGTGTGTGTGTGTGTGTGTGTGTGTGGTTCCTGAGTTTGAGGGATCACAATGTTAAGTGTTTAAAATATGGTTGGTGAAATGGGTTTTCTATGTGGAATAAATACTGTTTGATTAAATCTTTTTTTGCTTACAAGACACAATATTATGTCTGACAAAATTAAGTTTCATCCACAGTGCACACAATAGCATAATGTAGATTTCCCCAGCTACTTTTACACATGAAATAATATATGCCATACTGAATAAGTACAGCTTATTTCAGGAGTACTTCTCCAGTGATTTGTAGAAGTTTTGATGGCAGATCAGCTTTTTGCAACTGGAAAAGTTGCTGATGGAGACCAAGAAAGCTATTACAATGTGTTCTTTCAGATGAAAGAGTGACCACAAAAATTCAAAAATATTCACAAGATCTGTGTACTTTGTTGTAATTTGACATATCCATGAGACATTAAAAAATTAAGGTTGATGATTTTCCTTAAGAAAGGATTCATGAGGAAGGTTGCCATTAACATCAATCTGGGTCTAGAGCTAGAAAACAAAAGCATATAAATACATCTCAGATAGCTAAGAAATGTAAAAACAAGCAAGCAAATAAAAAAAAGAAATTGTAACACGAAGTCACAGGAGAAAGGTGAAGATTTGTATTTTCACCATATTTAATTATCTTCAGTGATATATGGACTTCCTGAGAGCCTTTATGTTAAAATTAGGTTTACTGAGGTACAATTTCATAGAGTAAAATTTAATTTTAAAATATATTATTTATTTTTAAATGACATAGTAATTGCATATATTTTGGGGTAACAGCATGACATTTTAATGCATGTATACAACATGTAGTGATCAGATCAAGAGAGTACGCATATTCATCACCTTAAACATCTATCATTTCTTTGTGCTAGGATCATTTAAACTCTACCAGCTACTTTAATCCTGTGTGTTCATTTTGAATACTTTGGACAAATGTTCTAAGTTGTTTAAGCACCACTGAAATCAAGATACAGACTTTTCTCAGCTTTCCTGTTGCTGAGACATAATACCTCTTACCCACAGTTTAAAGGAGAAACAGCTTGATTTAGCTCATGGTTTCAAGAGATTTGTTTTGTGGTTGACTGGCTCCAAGGCAAAAACCACATGGCAGAAGAATGTGGCAAGGCAAATCTGCTTAGGTCATGAAGGCCAGAAATAGGAGCAGGAAAACAATGCCAGAGAGGTACAAGTGAGGGATCATATGGGGTACCCAAGGCAATACCTCTGTGACCCACCCAGGCATTCCCAGGAGTGAGCTTTTCTAATCTACTAGGCATTTCTTAATTCAATGAAGTTGACATATCAGGACTCATGACCACAATGGACTATGGATTGCACTAAGCATTTGACACATATAATCTAATTTATTCTTTATAAATGTTTATAAATATTTTACTATTTTTAATCACTTACAGAAATAAATTATGTGGTAGAGAGCTTAAACAAGTAGCACATGGAGTTGTGGGACTGAGAACCAGATTTAGGGTTTGAACCAGAATACTTTTATTTCTGACATAATAGCTACCTGGTATTCATTTAGAAAAAGGAACAGCTTTCTCCTCAGAAGTGTCTCTTTCCAAACATAACTGGGAAAAACATCTTGAAGCTGCTGCTTATTGGAATTTACAGGTGTGGGGAAAACAAGACAATCTTAAATAAGAAATTTTAAAGAATGACATTAATTAATTGGACAAGAGATGTTTTCTACTTTCAGATCATCAAAAGTACTAAATTTTTCCCCGTTCTCCAAATTGCTTGAGAGACTTATCTCCCGAAGACAGACCTAATCTGAACAAATGGCCACAGCCCTGAGAGCTTCCAAAGCTGATATGCAAAGGTGGCTGGAATCCAAAAGAGTCAATACAGAATGTGCCTGGGAAGCTCTCAAAGTACAAATTAGCGCATTTATTATGTCTGAGATAATGAAAGTAGCATGTTTTGCCTTGTACAACGTTTCTCGTGTTTTCCATAAACCATGTTTTAGACTCTTTTGGAGGATTAAACTAGAAGTCGTTCCTAGTGGTAACAAACATTTTGGTTGAGTGGTATAACTCTTCCGCTGGCCTTGCAACTTAGCAGCTAGTCTCCTCAATTACACCTGTCATGCAGCGCAAGACTTGGAAAGAAAGCAAGCCCTCCTTCCTGAGTCCTGCAATGGGATTGGATATGCTGTGGTATCTCCCTGGGACACATTTCCTTAAGCAGAAGTGTATTTTTGCAGATGATCAATTCTGGTCACTTATAGCTACCACTGAAGTATTATATATTTTTTATGGGTCCTATAAGGCAGTTATCTAAAATTAAGTCAGAACATGTGCACTGTTGGAAGAATAAGACTGATTTACATAGACTATGATTACTAATCATTTCTTCTTTAAAGTGTGCTGCAGTTAGCAGAGACTCTGAAATCTCAGCCAAGGGTGGGTCAAGTGTTTCGGTTGTTTCATTCATTGTTACATAAAGAATCCCAAAATTGAGTCATTTCTCTCTTTGTACAGTAGGAGAGAATAGTGGCTCACCTTTTCCTTCTTACTTGCTTTGATTTTTTTTTTGATTGTATGATTTTTTTTTTTTGAAGTACACATAAGCAATACCTGTCTGGGGTTGCAGATTGATTTTAACTTGGAAGGGGTTGCATACTTTCCCACCACTTCCAAGCTAGACTTGACAATACTTTTTATAAGTATATTATCACCCTAGATATGGAGTTACAGAATCAACTTTTTCATGCTGAAATGTGTCAAGTATTACTGACATCAAATGGTTCAGCCCGCTAGTAATTAGGGTACACCCGAACAGTATCATCCGTGAACTGAGTAGATTGCTGAATTGGTCCAGGTGTCAAAAATGTAGGACACCAGGTAGATCATCTTTTCAGCAAGCCCACACCCAGAATTGTCCTAAACCAGTCTGATGGGCATTTCTTATGCACGTGGACACCACAGTTTACTATCACAGTGTCACACAAAGTGTGATAAATGAGAAAAATTCAAAAACGTGTTTCACAACATTTCTACATTAGAAGAATGCTGACAATATGTGATATATTTTCAAAAATCTTTTTTGAATTTTTAAATTTATTCTTACTCGTGGTATAAAATGAGGAACCTTCAACTTCTCTGAAGTATATTTTAAGAAAAAAAGCTAATATAACTTTAATAGACAAAATGTTACTCCAGTTTATTCTTGAAAAATTCTATCAAAGTTAAGTTCAATACCATAAACCAGTTTTATACAAAACACATTATTGTTAGTTTATGTACCCAAAACACATTATGGTTAGTTTGTGTAAAGCGATCTGCATGCAAGTTTGATCTATCCTTTTCCAGTCAATGAAATCTGGCAAGTGAGTTCCTCTAAATGGTATAGATCTGCAACGTTGTTTTTGGAGTGTTAAATGAGACAAATACAGTCTTGCAATGTGTGATACTAAATAAATTTTTGTTTTCCTTTCCCACGTGTAATAAACTTGTTTGTATGAGTGCTACAGTTAAGGTTCTCACAATCAAGAAAAAATAAAGGTTATTTATTTATTAATTTATTTGTGTTCTGAGTTGTATAACTTTGATATCTCCATCACAGACACAAATTATTTATTTGGATATTGTTTTATAACCTACAAACGTAATTATATATTTCATCCTTCTCATTTTCTTTTTTTTAAATTTTTTTTATTATTTTTTATCAAGAACATTGCGAGGTTGAGAGGGCATGTATCATTATGATTTAAAAATGGAGAGAGTGGGTCAGAGTAGTTACAGTCATAGCCAGTGAGTGGCAGGCTAAATCTCAAGATATGATCACTTGGCTTCTATGTTAACTTCTGTCTCTAATACATAAATGCATAATTGTTAACTTCTGTCTCTAAAATACACTGTGTAATTACAAAATTCGTAACAATGTTTATGAGAGAGCATGTTTCGTGGCTGCCAGCATAGCAAAATAGCTAAAAGCATGAACTTTAGATTCGATTATCAATGTGCAAGTCCCAGCTCTGCCACATATGAGTGGCTATGCTTGAGTAATTAATTTAAACTTTTATGCTCTGTATGCAAATTACTTAAGCTAGGACGTGGCACATAGTAACTGCTCTATGTGTTTGCTATTAGCATTATTATATTTGTATGAACTAGAATAAAAGGAAATCTAATGTTTCAATACTAGAAATATATCACATGGAAGATAAAAATCAGATATTATCTCACTTTTGTTCATTTCTCACAGCAAAGGTATACTTTAATCATCCTACAGATGAAGAATTTGGTGCTTAAAAAGTAAAACAAAAACTGAAGAAACTCATTCAAATTCATTAAATTAACACATGTCAGAAAAAGATACAAATGCAAATCTGTCTTCACAGCGTATGTGTTTTGCATGGTGTCACTCGCAGATTGTCCACTGAGGTTGTAAATCAGAGGTAGAATACTTGGCTAGCATGAGTTTGGTCCTCTGCATTATAAAGAAAGAAAAAAGAGATATCTGCTATTTTAGATGTCCTAGCATGAATGGCCTAAACCAGGACCCAGGAGGCCTCAATCAGGGTTCAGTGCTTACATGAAACCAGGCTGTGATTTAAATGAGTGCTTCTTTCGAAATGGACTATAATATCACATTATCGTCACTGCTTTCTATGGTAAAAGCTTATTGTAGAGAATAAGGACAGAGAAACTTTTTTTAAAATTAATGAGGCATTTGTTCCTTGCATCCACAAATTCTAATAAAATGGCAGCAAGGCTGATGCATAATTCATAGATGCTAACAAATTACAATGTGTTTGCAAAAATGACTGTTCTTTCCTACTTATTTTCTGTGTTTTGGTATTTTCATGTCAAAAATAACATTGTGGTAAATATAGACAACATAGTACAACAAACAATTTTAGAATAATGTATTGATATAATTCATACTAGAGATGCTGGGAAAGCAATTCAAGGACTTGCTAAGTTTTTAAAATGAAGTCAGAAAGGTCAAACAAGCTTTTATTTCAACAAACATTACTTTATGCTTTATATTCTTTTTAGAATAAAGATTCAAATCTTTATTATTAAAAAACCAATCAAACTTTTCAATTCCATTCTTAAATCCTAGTAAACAAATTTTGTTTAGGCTATTAAGAATCACATAAACACATAAAATAATACCAAGTACTACCAAGTACTACAAGCAACATGTCAGTAATAATGCAAATTACTACAACCCCAGGTATAAAACTCAAAATGGCAAATTTCCAGATCTGTTCCTTGGAAAAACTTATTAGCTATGCAGGAAGAGATTATGGATAGGAAGGAAAACATTCTGTCAAGTTTAAAAGGTACAGTTAGAGTCTCCTCACTGCTTTTCAAATTTAGTATGAGAACCCAGGCCTAGCTAGCAATATAGATTATGGATACCACAGAAAACTTTATATGCTCTTGGACACTGGGAGAAACACACACACACACACACACACACACACACACACACGCATACACAAACCCAATTATATAATGAAAGAAAAACAATTAAATGATAAAATATTTGGAGTTCATATTAGCATATGTTAATAAAGCTTGTAATAAAGAGAAAGATAATTTTTTAATTTTACTCAGATAATATTAGCCTGTATAATATGGCTGGAGAATTGTCAATTGATATTTTGAGCTGTGCTTAAAGATTCTTCCACATATATGGTTTTTACCATTTGTGGATATTCAGTTCACTGTTATTCTTCATAAGTGGTGCTTATCTCATGAATATGATTCTTATTTGTGGTAAAATTCTTCATACAGATCGGAACAGTGAGCCTCGTCATTAATCAGAAAACAAACAACAACAACAAAAAAAAATAGTCAGAAGTCAAACCAGAATTGAAATATTGAAAAGAGTAAACATCATACATGCGTAAATTAAGAGCATAGCATTTGTTAGACATATTAATACTTTTAAAATAACAAAGACAAGATTCTAAAATTCCAAACTCTAAGATTTGTTTAGTCACATCCTTCATAAATACTGACTGTTTACAAGAATATAAATGTTTTCTGAGGCAGAAAATCACGTAAGTAGACTTGATGGATAAACATTAACTAGTGTTTTGATGTTAAAGTAAAACGTGTTAGATGTTGACGGTAAATACTAATGTGAGGTTCCTTTCTTCCTCTTGAGTGTCTACCAATCCTTTGGGGAAATAAAGCATATGTATTTTTTTAAAAAATAGGGTCTAGTGAAAACAAGGACATCAGCCAACTTGTAATATTGCTTATCCTATTGTCAAATCTCTAGGGAAAAATACAGCGAAGGAAATGTTTTGGGACTTCAGGTTAGAAGACTCCAGAATGCTGAGCTTAGCGCTTCCAGCTAATTAGATACTGTGCAGTGTTTGGTGAAGGAACTTTCCTTTGGGTAAGATGGTATATTAGCGTCTCACTGCTGCTGTAAGCACAGAGTACAGATTTAGTCATTGAAAATGACACACATTTGTAATACTATAGTTCTGTAAGTCAGAAGTCTAAAGCAGGTCTTACAGGTTGTAACTGTGTGTGGCAGGACCCCTTTCTTCTGAGTCCTGCAGTAGAATCCATTCCATTGCCTTTGTCTTTTCTAGACTGCTTGTGGCCTTCATCTTCAAGTACGTCACTCCAAACTTTACTTCTGTCTCACAGCTTCTTTCTGACTTAGACCCTTCTGTCTCCTTCTTACGATGTCCTTTCTGATGATACTGATCTTATGTGGAAAATTCAGAAAAATCCTCCCATCGAAAGATCTATAATTTAATTATATCTGTGACCACCTTTTACCAAATAAGGTAACATGTTCATAGGTTCCAGAGGTTAGGATAGAGACACTTTTGGAACCATTTTCCTGTTACTCAGAGGAGCAGGAAGTTACGCATTTTAAGGCACAGTCATGTCAAAAATAAGTATTTTTCAGTAGCCAACATGTGTCTAGTAAAGTGCTGTTAAAATTGCAAAGGTCTAGTTCCTATCTTTAAAGATAAACATCAGTAATTATGGCTTTAAAAACCCATTTAACTATGCCATCATATGCAATATATTTTATTTTTTAATGCAGTTCACATATACACCCTGTATGTGTGTGTGTGTCTGAAACAAAATTTCATATGACAATTCTCAGCCTAGTAATAGCCTAGAATTTTCATTGTCTTTTTATTTAAAGAAAAAATGTAATCATCACAATGTGATAATGTGGGTTTATTGATAAAGTAGATAATTCAATGGATACAGATATTTACTATTTTTATTGATAAAGCAGGCATATGCATATATAATAATGTAATCAATTATTAAAGGTACTAGATAGAAGAATGTGAAACTTATACTTGTGATAGAAGAAAATTACCCTTTCATACAAACCTCATAGGACTTGTGTTTATGTTGAATCTTAAAAAGTTAGTGAACATTTGCATTCAGAACCAATGAGTAAAGTAGTCTAAGCAAAAGAGGCAAAACCCAAAAGTATTACCCAAAGTGACACCTTTAGGAAACTTCAGAGCTGAGGTCAAAATGTCTGAAAAATAGGGTATACACAGAAGCTTGTCAAGAATAGAGAAAGGCAATTGAGTGAGACAGAAGAAACAATTAGCAGATCTATTTGAAAGGTTTCATTCATTCATCCTCTGCCTGCTGTGAAGTCCAGTGAGATCTAGATAGAGAATAATATGGTTAATAAAAAGACATGGAATTTGCTCACATGGAGCTTATATTCTAATATTTGACTTATTCTCCAAACAATGATAAAGAATGTGCAGACTCTCACACTGGCAAATGTCAAATCATGAAAAAATTTATGCAGGAGAGGAACATGATGAGACTTATGTTTTGAAAAGATCATTGTATTTGAATATGGATTTAATATGTACAGATGAAGCCTTTGTATCTAATAAGAAATAAAACCAAGGCAGTATCAATGATGTGGCTCTTAGGATAGATTTTTGAAATTTGAATAAAATCAAATTTATAGAATCCCAAATTTAGCTTTGAGTGATTTGAGTAAAGGAAAATGGAGGATACTGTTTTTCTAATTCGAGCAAGTAGATGGAAATATCACTCAGTGAGGAAAAACATACACAAAAATGCAATTTTAGGATGATGAATTTAAGCTGTTAATGAAAAATCATATGGAGAATATATAGGTCTGAAGTCACATGAGAGCAATTGGTTTCAATTTTTGTATTGTTGGAATATAGGTCATATTTTAACCCATTAAATTAAGGTTACCTTACCAGAAAAAGTATGCAGTGAAAGAAGAAAAGGTAGGTTCCTATAGCATTTAAAGGATGATAGGAATGGAATTCCACAGGCAATTTTAGAGTGACAGGAGAGCAATAATACATATTTGTGTGTTGAATAAAGAATATTGCGATTGTATGGCATGGTTGAAAGCATGCCAAGCAATCCAAGCAGTCATATAAGAAGAAAGAACATAATCCAATTTGGTATTCAGGGTATCTCTGGTAGCATTAATAGAGATGATGTTGAAGAATGATGAGGGTGGTTGACAGACAATAGTGGACTTAGGAATGAAGCAGGAAGGGGCATGAAGATGCTAATTACAGCCTGGTGGTTATACTACTAAATTTGCTTTTGAAGGAATGGTAATAGGGAAACTCCATGAAGAAAGCAAAGTGTAGAAGTCGCCATATTTTTAATGGAACCAACTTTAAACATTTTGTGTTTTGGAAGAAAAATGTGAGGGTTAGATTAAAGGTTTCAGTGATGCAGGTAAACTGGTACAATGAGACCAAGAAGGAAAAACTTAGTTGTGGCCTAAATGGTCATGGTGAATGCTAATTTTACAGGAAAAATAAAACATCATAAACGACTCGGATTTTTAAAACTCAGTCCAATTGCCTGTTCACAGTAGAACTCAAGAGCTTTCCACATTAATTTTTGATTCTGTTCTCTTTCTGTTTAACTGCCAATGGCAATTAACATAAACAGGCCAGTGATACTCTTGACTTTGCAAGGTAATTAACACAGCAGGAGATGCATTCTGGGGCAGACACTTCCAAGAAGTGGGTGGAATCTTAATAGGAGACTAAGAAGGAGCAAGCAAGTTAGGAATTCCAGACTGTATATAACTCTCACATCATTAAAGCCTCAAAGTTGTTTTTAAAAGCCCAACAACTTGGAGACCAATTTTTACCTTTTCTTCAGTTTCATCAAGGGCCTGGGATTTCATTATTATTATTGTTTTGTCTGACAGTAGAATTTAGACAGACTTTCTAAAATTGTCTGAAAGCCACCCTAATTGCTAGCCTTTCTGTGGCATTATTTAAGGAATAATGACCTTCTCCTTAGGTATGTTCTGGCATAAATGGTTGACTCGAACGCATTGGTGGTCTCACTTAAACCTAGGGGCCTTTAATGATGCCTGAGGTTAATGGCCAGAAAATGCCTCACTGGGAGGTCACTGATGTGGTTATTAATCATAACAATGTAAATAAAAAAGCAAACTGTTCAAAAGTTACCATTAGAAGAGAGTTGCCATGCATATTGTATACTCCTTCATATAGACACCAAGACCAATAACAAAAGGGAAAATTTTTCTCAATTTTTACAATTCTATTTAGGGTTATAATGACTGGATGGATACAAATATTGATCCATTGACTCTGAAACAACTAACATTCTTACTATATTAAAGTAAAAAGAAGGCTAATGGAAGTGATTCACTTCCAATTTCTACTACCCAAATTAAAATATGCTGAACAACTTTAATATTTCATGTTTAAAACATCTAAAGAAGACAAAATGGACATTGTAAATAGGTGCGGATTCAGTTTTTATTGAGACTAAGGCATACAGAATTTTGGAATTCCTACAAAACAACAACAAATAAATACATGGAAGAAAGACCGAGAAAGAAAGCATATCCAAATTACTAATATAAAATATGCACTTATTTCACAAGAGGAGAAATGTGATAAAGATGGCTATTTTACTGATAACAAAATTTCTTACATTCTCAAAGTTCACAATGATCCTAG
Source organism: Hystrix cristata (assembly GCA_004026905.1). NCBI lineage: Eukaryota > Metazoa > Chordata > Mammalia > Rodentia > Hystricidae > Hystrix > Hystrix cristata. The sequence continues at coordinate 29,751 of PVJO010003831.1, forward strand.
GACAATATCACATATTGTATGAATCTTCCCTGATATATAAGTTGAAGGACCTGCTAGACTAGATTTGCCTCACAGTAAATTCTCTTCTAACCTGTCAAGAATCCTGGAAGTGTAGACAAAGAAAGAGGACAGAAGATTATCTAGCATAATATCCACATTGTAGATAAAGAAATTGAAATTCAAAATGGTAAAGGCAGGAGCCCTTAGCAACCAGAGTCCCCTGACTCACCCCATTCTGTACCCACAGTCTCGAAGTATTATTGGCTTCTTACAAGGTAGGAACTGGCTGAAATTTAAGTGATAATTTTGGAGAATTTTTGATAGGCTAGTGAGACAAACCTAAAGAGAGTTATTTATGTAAACCATCCAGAACAGAAAAGAAATCAATTAATTGAAAAAATAGAGTGTGTGATAGAATCCACAAGCAGCTAAAACTAGTCCACTTTCCCCCCTCTTTCATATGTAGTAAATGAACTAGAGTTATCACATCACTGCTCAAATAAACCTGCATCTCTCGGCTCCCTCTTACAGCTGAGTATTGTTCTCTTTGCTGGCTTACTGGCAAAGGTGAAATACAGAATTTCTCTTAATTTGAATGTGTTGTGGCACAACAATGTGATCAGTCGTTTAGAAGAGCAGAACGAAGGCATTTATACCAAATCTTTAAAATCTCTCTATTCTTTGTTTTAAACCTCTAATCAATAGATATTTTCCTTGGTCATTTCGGAATGTGCTAGTAAGTGAATGAAATCTAAGGATGTGTGAACAGTGTCTCAGCGAAGACATATTGCGAATGCAGGAGTAAAAACTGACCTGTGCTATTGCAAATGATTTAATAAATCTTACCGTGGTAACCTTTTGAAGATTTTGACTTTAATTTTTAGATGAATACATTGATCTTGTTACAATTTATTAATGAAGAGAGTGAGTTGGAAATACAGTATTTTCAAATAACATTATCAAATCATTCTTTTTTCAACCAACCAGTCAAGTATAAAAGTTATATATGCACTTGTGTCACCACTTCATTAATTCTCAGAAGTATTTTATTATTTTTCATATACACTGCTTTCAATGTGTGTGTATATATATGTGTATGTATTTGCATACACATATACATATACAAGATATATTACATATAGACACACATTTACTGACACAATGTGTGATTTTTCACTTCTTGATCAAACTTGAATTTGTTTGAACAGAATTTCTAGTTTGAATACATTTTGAAACTGACCTCAAGGGAAGAAAGTTGCTAACTGCATAATATACCTCCATCCACAGAAGCCAAATATCCAGACTTCTGTCAGCAGCACATCATTAGACTTGCACGGATGCCTATGAAATTGGCAGCTTGGCAGGGCCTGTCTAAAGGGAAAGGAGTTGTATAAAATCATGAAAAACCTCAGGAAAAAATAAGAAGCAAGAGATGAAAGATGATTCTCAAGTGTCTAAGTAGATCTAATGACTAAAGAAAAGGAACTATGATTTTCAAAAGAGAGGATTTCCACAAATATCAAATTTCTACTCCTTTCTCTTCAGCCTAGTTGTGGTGTTTTAGAACCTGGACAGTTTTTAAATGTGACTTTTTCCGAGACCAGAGTTTAAAGAAATTATTACCACATTACCTTCTTGGTTTCACATTCCAATCTAATTCATTATCTATATCACTAACTTTTCTCCAGTATAAGGTAACAACCACCAAACTCAGATCAAAAGGAATATATTTTTCCCACAAGTTCATCAGATTTAAAAGTCGAATCTTGTACAAAATAATTCCTTGGTACACAATGTTCTTTACTTAGTTTGGATTAGTGTAAAAACTAGGACTGGCTCCTGGTAATAGGAAGTAGTTACTTTTGATCACTGTTTCTTATAATGCAATGACATTTTCTAAAGTTCTAACACTAAGGACCCTGGTCTGTGACTCATGGACTCTGTCTGAGAAAGCACACTGTAGGACATCAGTAGAAGCAAACACACTCACAGGCTCACTGACGAGTGAACGTGAAGGATGCCACTGCTGCCTTGACATCCTGAAGGATCTGGGTTTACGGCCAGCTGAGCTCATCGTCCTGAGGAGGCTGAGGTCAGTCTCTGTCTGTTTTCTACATACTGAAAACCACACCGCTATTCAGCATAATTGACAAGTTACTTCTCCGAGGGGACTGTGCACTCAAACAGTTTTCTCTGCATTTTCAAAAAGCAGTACTGAAGCACCCACACAATTCTTAGCATTTTTGGGTGCTGACTGTATAATAAAGACTCTGAATTTTATTTCAAGCTTGACTTGGCTTCTGAAACTTTTCTACAGCATGCGAAACAATACTTAGGCATGTTTCTGGTATTGCATCTGGTGATTTGTGAATACTCACAGACACTTGAATACTTTTTCTTTTGGGTTCCTAAAGAGGTGATTTCAAACCTGAGGACAACAAATCATAAAAGAGTCTTTTAGTTTGGGAGTCATTTACCAAAGTTGGTAAGAAATAACTATAGTATTTGTATGATGCTAAGAGAAAACAGACCTTGAAAGATATAAGAACATACCTCTAAAACTGTAGGTCACAATATAAAACATATATTCAGATTGGAAGAATCTAGATGTCTAATTTTGGAATATGATGATCAGCAAAGCTAGCTTTCCATAGTAGTAACTGCATAAATTATATTTCTCTAAGTATAATCTTTACACTGAACAAATTTTAGGGAAAGGATGCCCTATACCTGTGTACATTAGACATAGCACCTAAATACTTCATTTTGTGGGTGGGAGGTCTTTTCTTTAATGACAATCTGTTGCAGATAGTATTTCATCAGTTGTCCCATATCTTGTAAAGTTTTTATTATTTCCATCAATTATTTCTTTAAGTTTTGTCCTGCTGCTCATTTCTCAAGCTTCATTCCATCTTGTTGTCGTAGTTGAACAGTCCAATATAGAGTATAACCTCAGTAAAGTCCAGTCATGGGGGAAAAGGAAAGAAAAGGATGTAAAAATGAATTAAAATGTGTCATGTACATGTACCAAATACTCATGATGGATGTAATCATGATGTACAAACATGTACAGTACTAATTTTAAAAAAGATAGAAGTCATAGAGGAGGCTTCTTGTGATTTTCAAAACATGACATGTTATCGCTATCTCATTCTTGCTAATTGTTCTGTCATGGGAAGCTGTTCTTTGCATTGTAGGTTTACCAGCATCCCTGGTGTGCACACATTAGACACCAGCATCCCTGGTGTGCACACATTATCCCTCTTCTAATCCCTGTTGTAACAAACAGAAAAGTCTCTGGATAATTTATATATATTCCTTGGGGGCAAAAATTTTTCCCACTTGAGGCTTACTACCTTAGTACACAGTCTTCTTTGTGATAGTAATGATTGTCCTTGGCCTTGGCCAGCTACATATTACTGTCCATACCTTCTGAAATTATCTTAAAGCATCATCTCTACTTAATTGAATAACCCAGTTCTCTTTTCACTGGGATTAATCCATAACCTTAAAAATTCTTAACATTATACATTGTATTTTGCAGCCCATGAGACAATGAGACTTCAATGAAAAATTTAGAGTAGTTATATTGATTTTTCCATGATTTATCCTCAGATTCTATCACTATTCCTGGTACATACTAGGTATTCAGTAAATATTTATGGGAAAATGATGAAATAAGGTTGGCTAGAAATTTCATAATAAGAGAACTATAAATATATTTTGACCTTTACATAGAATATGTAGGTAGAAAGAAATAGATCTTAAGGTCATTTTTGCAAAATTCTACTTTAAGAGGGGTTTGAGGTCATGAAGAGATAGAGTTTGGGTGTAGAGGTAGGAAAAGTAATTATAATTTTTATAAATGGAAAAATTCCTATATATCAAACTTTTATAAATGCCATTTGATGGTATTATCATTTACATAGGAGACTCTCGTAATTCACAATTAGCCTGTAGTTCCTAACTTTATTCTCCAGTGGTGAAGTGCTAATTAATATTTGTTAGTGACGATGATGAAAGGAAAAATTTTGAACAGAAATCATTTTCTTGTTATTTTCACATAGACATTGATCAACTGCTTTGAGGTAAATTTTTCTCTTTAGAATCATAGCATTTCAGTGCTTTTGCAGCAAATATAATGTGGTGTATCATTTCCATGTCTGAACCCCTGGAATCTCTGACTATGTTAATTTATATGGCAAAAGTGACTTCGTAGATTTATTAATTTAAGGCACTTGAGAGGAAAAGATTTTTCTGGGTTATTCAGGTGGGTTCAATATGAAAATAAGGGTTCTTGTAAAATCGAGGCAGTAGGTCATAGAGATAGAGACAATGGTAGCAGAGATATCCGAAAATGCATCTGAAAACTGGCTTTGAAGATGAAGGATGGTTCCTTGGGGTAAGGATGCTGTGGTTGTAGAAACTGGAAGAGACAGGAAAACAGGCCTGCTGACAGCGTGATTTTCACCCAGTGAAACTGATTTCAGACTTCTGACTCCGGAACTATGAGACAATAAATTTGTGTTGTTTTATACCTCTAGACTGTAGTAGTCTGATTCGGTGTCAGTAGGAAACTAATGCAATCATCCCAAGGAGAGGCCTTTGACTTATTCGTGGTTAAGAATTTTGTACCAAATGTGTAACTTTCTATGTTTATACATCATTCTTCCACTTTTCAATGGTGAACTTTGTTCAGGGTTATGCACCATTTTATGAAGATGCTAAAAGTATTAATCCAGTCTGGAAGTGAAGTAGCCTTGGGTAGATGCCAGTGTTCAGTTTTTCTGGCAGTGCTATTGTGAACATTGGATTACCTGTGGATCCTGATGGGCAAGTGTCCATCTGTGCCCATTTGTTAAAAGTATAATGATTCTGTGGTAAATACTGCTATCTAGAAGATCTTAGGTTTTATTCAATGTGAATTGTGAATTGACCTTTTGCATTTTTATTGGGATTTTATCTGGTATCTCAATGTCCCTACATATTGAAATGAAATTAATATCTTTGTAATATTGAGTATTTGGATTTTCTTTACTGCAATCTAATAAGCTTTTATTATTTTCTATAATGAGAACTTGCACTTTTAAATTTACTCTAAGGAACTATTTGGTCAATAGTTAAACAGTGTAGCTCTTCCTAACTTTTCCCCTGTCTTATAGGAATGAATGAAATTTGAATCAAACTTTAACTTCTGTTGTAAATTATAATAATTTATTAAAATTTATTTAGGAGCTTCTATATATACAAACTTATATTCTATCAAAGGTTTTCCTCTAACTTCTTGTTCTTGATTTGACCTGGCTAAGAATGGAAATGATGATAACAAGAAAATTTATCTTGTTCCTGATCTCCATGGGAACTCTTCAGATGCTTCAATTTATATGTTATAATTTTATATTGATTTTATTTTATTGTGGAATGTTTTAAAAGTAAAACAAACAGAATTTTACAGCAAATTTGATGTGGCAGTGGGTGAAAGAAAGAAATATATAAATTATCACTCTGTAAGTTGGCAGAAATGCAGTTACCAGGAAGTTTGAATAAGGGTATAAATTCATGAGTTCAGTGTTGAACATGTTAAATTTAAGATGTATATTAGATACACAAGTAGTTTTTATTAGATATGCAAGTGGATATTGTATTAGTCAAGAGTCCCCCAGGAAAACAGAGTCCATATGATATATAGATATATGGCAAGAATAATTATAATTGATAATGCAGTCATAAAGGCCAAGAGGTCCCATGAAGGGACCTGGAAGCTAAGGAACCAGAAAAACTGGTGGTATAATTAAGTCTGAGTTTGAATACTTGAGAAGCCTGGAGCCAATAATGCAATTCCTAGTCTGAGATCAAAAGCCTGAGAAACAGGAAAGGGTGGAAGGCTGGGTCGGGGACAGGGTACTAGTGTACGTCCTGAAATCCAAAGGCCTCAGAACTCGGAGCCTTCATGTCTGAAGAGCAGAAGAAAATCAATGTTCAAGCTCAAAGAGAGAGGAGAGAATTTACCCTTTCTCTTTTTTTTCTATTCTCAATTAGTTGGATAATGCCTTCCCATACTGGTGAGAATGGTAATCCTTACACAGTCTGATGATTCACATGCCAGTATCTTCCAGAAATACCCTCAAAGACATCCAGAAATAATGTTTAACCAACTATCTGAGCATCCCTTAGTCCAGCTAAGGTGACACATAAGATGCACCATCACAAGTCCACCCCTTGTCAACTCAACACTTCTGTATGTTCCCTTTAACCATACTTAATCTCCAAATAAACACAATAACAAGGTCATAATTCCACCTAACATGGTACAACTAGGCACTAAGCAAATTCCCTCTCTTAATGTCCTACAATTTAAGCACTATGATATAAAGATAATACTCAAACACTGACATAGATCAATTCATCTAATGTTATATGTTATTGGACTAGAATAGAAAAGAAAGATATTCATTTAATTTAAGTATATATGCAATGCAGATATATTCATAACAAAATATAGAAGAAATACTCATGGCAATTACAGTTTCATTTCTATAACTTTTCATGTGTTTGTAACTTGTATATATAACTACCTTCTTATATTATCCATTCTGTATTACTTTGTTTTCATTTCTGACAAGTTTGGGTCATTTGTAGTCCTGCCTGGATTGGGTTGCTAATAGTTTTGTGTCTATGTTAATCACAGGAAATGGCAACAGTGAGATACACTCTAAGACTCTCCTGACACAAGCCCTGCAAAATACCACTTACCTGGCACTATCATTGTCTTCAAAAGGCCATTGCATACTGTATTAAAAGAGCTGTTCTGGAATAGTGAGAAACATGGTAGGATGGTGAATTCCATGAGCACCTGTCCATTCCTATACTTGTTTGTGATAGTAGTTCCTTGGTCAGAAGAAATGCTTTGTGGAATATACTATTTTTTGGCAAAAGTACTGATGTGCAGATAAGGAAAATCTATATTCAGAGTTAGTGTCTATTCCAATAAGAAAAAAATGCCACTTTTCCATGATGGCAGTGCTCTGATGTGACCGACTTGTCCGCAGGTACTTGACTGGTCACCCCAGGGGACAGTGCTGTATCGGAAACTTGATGTTGATTACCACTGTTGGCACTCTAAGGTGATAGGCCTGTGGATGTCTGTGTTGCTGAATTCACACGTACCTCACGTCTGGGGCCATAGCTATTTTGTCTGTGAGTCCAAAGGGTAATGGCAGGATACCTGGGAAAAGAAGTTGATTGTATTCATAGAATGAGTTGCCCTATCTGCTTGAATATCAGAATCCTTCTCTACTAAATTCATCATTTAGTGAACTTGCAGATTAGCCACGCATATCTTCTAATTTTTTACCTATTCTGTAAGATCTATCCATATACATTTTCCTCCAAATTATTCATCATCAATTTACCATCATTTGTCTCCCAAGCTCTCTACCAGCCAAACCATTAGCTATAGACTATGAATCACTAAATATTCTCATATAGTCATTTATTCCCCTAAACAACGTTCATGACTAGATATACTATCTCTCTTTTAGGTATACTATCTTAACAAATCTTCCTGTGGGGAAGATTTCCCTCCATCACTGTCCTTCCGGAATGGCTCAAAGGAGAGTGGTAGTGCTGTAACTGCCCATTTTGGAGTGGGGCTTGTGTATCATACAGAACCATCTGTAAAAGAGGACTAGGGCTTCTCCTCTGTGAGCTGACTGGGAGGCCTCACGATGAAGTGATACATGTAGTCTGAGAGAGGAGGCAGAGTAGCAGAAGTGAGGAGCACGGGCATTTGGACCTCCTTTTTATGTAATATTCTGTGCCTTTAGGTCCTTTCTCTCTCTCTCTCTCTCTCTCTCTCTCACACACACACACACACACACACACACACACACACAAACACCATTAAGATGATGCTGCTGTGAGTGTCGAACATGCTGGTTTATTGGGTCAGATAGCACCCAGTCCATGATAGGTAGCTCAGGCTGTATGAATAACTTTGCAGCTCCAGGTCAAGCATCCAGACTTTATTAGGGCCTAGGAGCAGGCCAAAAGCTGTTTCTCAAAAAAAGAGTCGTTTTTGCGGATGATGTGAAGGCCTTGCTCCAAATGCTTGAATGCCTAGACTATAATTCAATGATAAGAGCCTGGCAACATCTCCAAATAGCATTCAGCATTCTTTTCTGCCATGGACACTTCAAGCACCAAGTGGCAGACGAACTTGCAGTACCAAGTTCTCTCTTATTTTGGACCTCATTCAGAACTAGCAGTTTTTCAGTCCATTCAGTAAATGGAAAGCCAAATGAAAAATGAAAAATTGGCTTTAAAATCCAGAAAGGCTCTCTAGTCATTGTGTCCCCTTTTTGGTTGTAGGAGATGCAAAACAGATGCAAAAACCTGTCCGTCCCCTGAATTTTCCAAAAATGTTCAGAGGTATCATATACAAAGTTACTTAGTCCCTTGCTTCTAATTAGAGGCTGACTGAGTATCCAGTGCAGACATTTTGCATATCTCTATAAACAGTTCAAAGGACGGGCTATGAATTTCCTCTTTCCTACTACAGATAGTCATTACAATTTTTAAATCTAATAATATTAGAAAGCCAGTTCCAGTAACTCCAAAGTTAATTGAGAAAACTCATCTTTAAAATTTTGCTCCTCTCTAGCTTTTCTTGGCACCAAAATGATATATAAGAATTGATTTTAGAAGAAATGAACAAGTACAAGTAAATGAAGTGAATCATCAATATCTAAGGGCTACTTCAGTCCTTAAAATGAAATACCCGGGCATGGAAGGTAGATTAAGACAAAGTTGAAGGAAGTTTGCTCTGAAGTCTCCTCCTTTGAGAATTTGAAGTATGAAAGAAATATCATTGAAACTCATGGTAGAAAATATTTCATGAAGAAGAGAATTTGCTTAATTTTCAGCTATTACCATACAGAAACTGCTTTAATAGACATGGTTACCTCTGTACCATAGCTCACCTCTAAATTTTTTTAGACTAAACTCATAGAAAAGAGATTTTGAGGGAAAAATTATGTCTGTTAAGAAGTTGGTTGGTTCTATTCTATTGGTGTCAAAAAGAGGGGATTATACAAATTTGCTTTTCTATCTTTGAGATAAGATAATACACAGAGAGAAATATACACCTTGCTCCAGATGCTTCTTAATAAAGGAGAAATCTGAAGAGGTTATCAAAGAACCTGAACTGACTTGCTCACTTGCAAACTCAAATTAAGTCAGACATTACTGATGTTCAATTGAGAAAAATATAAAAAATGTCATTAAACAGACAATTCCAAAACCCTACATAAAACCAGGTACTTAGCTGGCTTTTAATAAATGAAGGTTTCCCAGTAGGCAAGAGAATCACATGGAAACCAATTAGAACATGGTAATTATCATTTCAAAGAGATCAGACATGGTCAGGAGCGCTCCAGATCACACACCGACTTCTAAGGCTATGCTTTTCTAGACTATAGACATCTAATTAGCACTTTCACTATTCTTATTTCATCCACATGTGACCCATACTTTTAGTAGCTTATTACGTTTAAATAATTCATTTTCTTTCTTGCTTAAATCTATTCTAGAAGGAAATTTATATCACTATTACAAATAGAAAATATCACTTGCCATTAAAGGAAAGCAAATGCAAGAATACATATAATTGATACAAAAATGTTAGATTTAAGGTTGACACTATTGCTCGCTAGAGGCTTTGAATCTATAATCCATAAAAGGAAATTACTGAGAGTTACAGATTTAAAGGTATATTTGTTTCAACATGGTGTACTTACAGACCTATAAAGGCATGAATTGAAAAGTGAGCCCGGATTATAACTTGTCATAGATAGAATGTTTTATTCAGAGTAACATCCTAGTCCATTAACAAAAGAATAAGTTATAGCACTTATTTTACTACTAGAATTGTAATTGCTGTTGGATATGAATTTTAGTCTACAGAATGTGAAACAAACATCAGTATTCAACTTAAGAAACCACAATAATAAAAATTTTTATCTGAAAGGAGATTTTGAAGTCAGATTTTTACCAGTGCATGTTAGTAACACAGAGAAAATCGGATCTGTTTTGTTACATTTATATAACATATTTTGATTATTTTCACCCTGACTAGCCATTGCTCTGTCCCGTTCCCCATTTCCAAAGGGTTATTTCTAGTTTCTTGTTAGGAAGTCAGGTATTTTTAACTCTCCTCTTTTCCCAAAAGGGCTACTTTATGCCATATTATTGTCAAATGTCTTTGAAAAGGACTTTTAAAATTTATGTTTATGTAAATAATTTAAGAATATTTTCTTAAAAGCTAAGAAAGGAGTACAGAAATCAAAATAACTTCACTTTTGAGATGAGGAAACAGGCTATGGTAATATTGATAGATACCGAGTGTGGAAGAGCCACACAGCAGTGTCAGCCTGCAAGTCTGTTCAGAGTTCCTAGAACTCTATAATATTTATTTATTTTGTCTTTTACCACAATGCCTTAGAAAAATCTGAGGATTTTTAATGTCTCTTTTAAGGGCTTGGGCAGATGATTGTATACTCGCATTACTTATAGAGCTATTTCCCTAATGGGAAAATGTAAAAGGTAAGGACTATGGCCTGTAATCATATCAGAACATGGAAAGCAGATGGAAGGACATACAGGAAGAATGGAGAAAGAAGTTCCCAAAGCTGCGAACACTGTCATGTTTTCACACACACACACACACACACACACACACACACACACAAACACATTCTCTTTCACACCCAGGTTTATTGCTTCACAAATTTATTTTCTGGGTGTATTTGTATTGCTAGCTGCACAGACAAGATTTTAAAAAAAATATTCTGCATAACAGTCATTCTTTCACACAATGTATGTATTGAGAGCTTGTATATTCTAAACTCTTTTGAGACTGTATTTCAGTGATCAAACCCAAAAAGTCAGTGGCAAGTAAGTGTTGTCCATAAATTTCACCATTTGGTGAGCCAATAAGGAATTATAAAAGCCTCTCTCCTCATTTAGAGAGTCAATAAATGAGTGGGCGCAGGCTCCATCTGCCAGTGATGCTTACAAGACAGGGAACTGAACCAGCATGATATGGTACGAGAACTCCGATTTGGTTAAAGTTCACAGCGGTCATATTTTACCTACTAGGTTTTTTCTTTTCTTTTCTTTTCTTTTTTTTTTTAACCTTAATGTTATGCCCAATTGAGAAACAGCTTTTACTAAAATGGAGTTGCATTAGCCATGATGATTTCTGCCTCAAGCGATTCCCTTAAATTTTTCAAATTTCTCATGTACTAAATGCAGCTAAAACTAAATAGGCGAAACAATGCCCATGAGAATTGTTTTGTAACTTTAAGCATAAAACGTCTCCTTTGAAGCCTGACCTATTCTTACAAGGGCAGGACTATGTAGTCTTCCTGTTTAATCTGACAAACAAGCTGCCCTGTTGGAGAGAGTCTCTGCTTTCCCTCTGTGAACTGCGCACTGAGAATGGCGTCCCTTGGATAATTCCTCTGCCTGGATGCTGTTTGTGTTTTACTTATAGTTGTGTTATCTATTCAAAATGAATAGTTTTGCTCCAGAAAAAAGTAACAAAAAATGGAAGGATCCCTTATTTTTCTTATATCATACACATTCTGTTTCTCTTTAGTTTTAATTAAAAACTAATTTATATATACATAGAAATTTGAAAGTTTTGAAAAGATTCTTTCCTGAGGAAAATGACATAGAACCCCGCAATTTTACTTACAATTAGTATAGAAATATTTCATATACAAAATCAATTTGCTAATAATAATTACTACAGATAGATCAACTTTTTATGTAGTTTCAGTGTTATGCCAGGACATCCGGTCATTTGTGTGTGTTTTCATTACAAACTAATGTTGGAGACTGAGAGAGATGAATAAAATGAACACTACTCCCTCACTGAACCTTTTTCTGTCAATTAAAAATAATTTTCTTTTAATTAGTAATATTTTTGATGGCAGTCAACCAGTTACTAATATTTATTAGGAATTCATGTTTGCTATAATGTTTGAGTTAGAGCAGGATATAGTTATTCCTGTCTTCATGTTGTGAATAAAAAAATTCTGCTTAATTATTTATTGATGAAGACTTTAGATATTCAAAGATTCCCAAATATATGTTGTAAATGTATTCTACATTTTCATATTAATTACATACATGTATGTGTAATATATTACTATTTTACTGGCATGTATATAATACATATGTATAAAAAGATATTAATCATAGTTTTCATTAGTTGCCTTTTTTTTTTTTTTTTTAATAGTGCTGGGGATTGAACTCAGGGCCTAGTGCTTGCTAGACAAGCACTTTAACTGCTGAGCTAAATCCCCAGCATTTGCCATATTATAAATTCTTTTTTTCTTGCATTTTTATTTGCCTCATTTTAAACAATAGATGTTTAATATTTATTATCAGAATGAATAATACATTTTATATTTTACTATCTTTTCTAGGGGGGCTGCTGAGGATTGAACTCAAGGCCTTGCACTTGCTAGGCAAGTGCTCTACCACTGAACTAAATCCCCAGCCCCTATTTTATTATCTCTACGAAGGAAGATAATTTATTCATAAAAGTAGTTCATTTAAATTTAACGTATACTTACAGACTATCTCACTCTGATTCAAATATGGGAAACTTTAAAGTGGGAGCATCACAACTATAGCTGGTGTTTTGTGATTTTTTTCCTTTCTCAAGTCCAGATGTAGCAAATGTCACACTGTCATTGGAGGCAGCAATGCATGAGGCCTGGTTTTTTTCTGGAATTTTGTTGTAAGCCCCTTGCTTTGACTTGTACAATATTCATCTGACATAAAATTTCTGACTCAAATGACGGTTAGCACTGCTTAAAAATTTTTTATTAGAACATGCTTGTACTACATGTTTACCTTTCATGTGTGGAGTTGGTACGTGTACATAATACATCTTAATTCCTTTTTTCATCTCCTTTCCCTCTCTTCCCTCACCTCTTCCTCCATCTCTTGATGCCCTTCCCATTTGAGAAAGATCTATCACCACACTTCCTATTAGCTCTATATTTTTCTGGTTGTTCATTTATAATTTGGGTTTCTTGTATAAGAGAAACCATGAGATATTTAAGCTAATGTTTCTGATTTATTTCACTTAGCATTATGATCTCAAGGAGTATACAATAGAGTTAGCACTTTTTAACTTCCAGAACTTTGCTTATTCTCTTCCAGAAACAGTGTAGTCCCCTGAAATTTTTGGCAGCCTGTTTTCTGTCTTCCACAGCTCTGGAGCTCTGGTTAATAAATATATAACCTTCTTAAGGTCTTAGTCTCAGTCGTTTCCTTTTATTCCTCTATCTCTCTTCCTAGGACGACTCATCCCCTTCTGGAGCACGAATCATGCTAGTTTTCCTCTTTCTGTGGCTCTGACCATCTATGATACACTACATAAAACTCTCAATTCAAATCTTTTCTCTAAAGTGCCATGGAAATCTAAAACGAACACCCTCAAAACATGCATTTTCTTCTGCAACTCTGCTCAACCTCTATCCATTTAAAAGGTCAATGTATAAGTCCATTAGTTTCCTTGCGAACACCCTCAAAACATGCATTTTCTTCTGCAACTCTGCTCAACCTCTATCCATTTAAAAGGTCAATGTATAAGCCCATTAGTTTCCTTGGTCCCTTTCACAATCTATTCACTCAGCGATGTCAGATATATTTGATCCTAATTCCTGAGTGATCCCAAATCCATCCAGTTCTTTCCATCCTCATTGCCATCCTCCAAATTCCAACTCAATCACTGCTTTATGGGATTGAATAAACTATTCATCTACTTGACTTTCAAGGTCATGAAATGATCTCATAATTCTTGTGACTTTGATGGATAAGTAACTTCCTATTGCCTTGGAATAAATTTTGGAATGGATAACGTGTATCACACTTTGTTATACAAAAGACAACTCCCTCTTCAACCCTCATCTCCTAACATTCTACATGTTGCTTTCTCTACCTCAACTCTGTTGGGCTTCTCACAGGTTCTTGAGCATTCCAGATCTTCTCACGGCATTAAGAGTTTTATGATAGCTGTAGAATTCACATCCCTGGATAGATGTTTATTCTCTATTCAAATAACTTATTATTTAAAAAAATTACAATAGAAAACAAATTGCCATTAATCCCCATCAAGATATTCCTCCTCATTTAGAATGCATTTATGCCACTGTTCTTGCTATTTTTGAAATCGTTTTGGAAGTCCTCTTTTGTGAGTGTCTTTACTTGTGCTGTGACGGTTGTCTCACTGTTCTCACTTGACTCAGAACATTTATCCTTCATGGTCATTTTGACTTTGGAGATGAGCCAGAAGTTGCATGATGTCAGATCTGGTAAATAAGGTGAATGAGGAGACGCTGTGATGTTTTAAGGTGAATGAGGAGACACTGTGATGTTTTGAGGAGCCTCCTTTCTGTTACGCTACACTTACCGGCAGCATTCACCATCGTTTTGATCACACCTCATAAAGACACGAAAGAAGACTACCAGAACGCCTTCAAAAAGTGAAAAGGACCATGTGATAAGTGTGTTAGAAGAAAAGAGGATTATTTTTAGGGAGATTAGTGTTAATGTTTTTTTACTGTAATAATTTTTTTTATATTTAGACAAATACTGGTTATTTTGATCGGCCCTTGACTGCATTGATAGAGCTCAAGTGTTCTCTTGTTTATCCATGCAAATATTGTTAATCATCTGTTATGCATCAGGCACTGCTGTAGATGCTTAGATAAAAGTGCTTGTCAAAGAAAACAAGGTGCCCATGCTTGGTGAACAAGCCTAGATGAGGACACTTATATTCAAAAAATGTTATGACTGTTTTCTCTATGGCAACTACGTACTTAATGTAATGTCATTTGTTATATTTTAACTATATATTTATTGTATGTATTTTTCACTAATGGCAAGTTATACAAAGGCAGTGATTCAAGTAATGTTTTTAACTGACCAGTACTAATACACTAAAAGAATATTCCAGGATGATTTCTAAATTCCTCCCTATTGTTATAAGATCATCGAAGTCTCATTATCATTTGTTACCACTCTGAAGTATTCTCCATATTCAAGCCATGACAAATTACTTTTAGTTTCTTAAACCAACTTTGTTTTTCTAAGTTTTGAGCTTTTCGCAAACAATTTCCTCTACCATTAATACCCCTTACCAACTTAGTTTCCTGGCAAATTCCTACTTTCCTCTCACTCAGTTTCACGAATACATTCATAAGGCAATTTGTGAATGGTGAAGATAACTTTTTGAGGAGCATAAATGTAGAAGTGAGTTCTGAACATTGGACTACAAGGCAAGGGAAGAAGACAAACCTTCAGTGTTGTCACATCATAGCAGCAAAAAATTCTGTGGGAATTAGGAAGTTGCTTCGAGTACATGAAGTAGATATCAAAAAGAGCGTCCAGCAGTGCCAGAGGAGAACAGTTTCTGCCTCTGAAGAATCCATCCTACAGTAGAACAGAGAGCCTAATATTTATATTAGTTTACAAGCATCAGTATAAATTTGACCATTTTTAAAATGGTATGTGTCAGGGTTGGGGATTTAGCTCCGTGGTTAGAGTGCTTGCCTGGCAAGTGTAAAGCCCTGAGTCTGATCTGCCCGCACCCCCAAAAAAGAATGAAAGGAAGGAAAAGATACGTGCCAAAGGAAAAGAAGAGAACAATAACTCAAACACATACCTTTCTCTGAAATACTAAACTTGTATAAAATTGACTCCTTTAGGTGAGGAAGATATATAGGAAAGGGTGAGAGTTTGAGGAATAGGGATAAAGCAGAGAACATCTCCAAAAGTGACCGGGTGGAATGAAGAAGACAGAAGAAAAGAATGTTTACAAAAACTCTATTTGGAGAAAAAAAAAAAAACTGTGTTCAGTTTTTTGGGACCTGCAGTTTATGTAATTATGGGGCCATCTTTCTGAGAAAAACTATGGAATTATAAGTATAAAAGTAGATATAAACCAAGTATTTACTAGAATTATCAAAGAAATTATACAAATTGAGAAAGAACACAAATGTCATAGAATTTAGAAAATAGTATTTTGAAATATTTATTTTCAAAACATAATTTACATAAACCAAATATGCAAATTTTAGTATAAAATTTGGTGAGTTTTGACAAATGTATGAATTTAAATAATCACCAATCCAATCAAGATATAGAACATCTCTATCAGCCAAGGATGTTCCTTTATGCTTCAGTTACTCTCCACTTCTAAAGGTATTCACTATTCTGATTTTTATGACTATAGATTTCTTTTGCCTGATCTTAACCTTGACAAAGGAATCATTCGGCATTTACCTTTATATGGGAGTATATATATATATATATATACACACACACACACACACACACACACACACACACATAGATATGTGTGTGTGTGTGTATAAATACTTATATGTGACTTTGATCAAAATAATAATTTGGAGATTCATCTATGTTGCTGTATGTATTAGTTTGTTTTGACAGCTGCATTGTATTCCATTATATTAATGTGCCAGAAATTTCTTACCTACTCCTCTGTTAAGGAACATTTGGATTGTGTCCGACTTGAGGTGTTATGCATTAAACTGCTGTCTACAATTATGCAGTTATCTACAAGTTTTTGCTTAACATGAGTAAATATCTAGGAGAAAAAGTGATGAGTTGTGATCCTGTTATTTTTCATTGTACAAAAATTTGTCCAAGTAGTCATGCCAATTTACATTCTAGCACATTTGGGAGTCTCAGTTATATGAAATTCTTATTCTACTTGTAGATTAGAACAGTAATAGTTCATTTTACTTGTAATTTGAAATTCACGATACCTGTCAATACAAAATTGATTTATAAAATGATGCTATACATCAATAGATTTTAGGAAATGTAGACCATTTTCACTTTGTTAAAATTCAATCGGAAATTTTTCTTCATTTGTTATTGCTTTTTTATGTTGTTGAATGAATCCTTCCACCAAGATTGGTTATTCATTCTCACACTGAAAGAATATTAGGATTACTTGTATATTTAGGGAATATATTAATGGAATTGCCATGGACATTAATACATAGTTATGAATATTCTCATATTTCTATAAGTCTTCAATAAAACATAATTATACATTTATGGTAATTAAATTCTTAGAAAAGAAAATACATTTCGGCAGTTACTTCTTTTGTGAATTATTTATCATGTATCTTTTTAAGTTAAGCTATTTACTTCTGCATATTCTTTACATCTTACATTCAAATCCTTTCTGAAATATATACATTGAGAATGTTTCAATTTTTTCACTTTTGTAGTGGGTTTGTGTGTGTGCGTGTGTGTACCTGTGCAAAACATTTAATTTTAGTGAAGATCAATTTGCCAATTTTTAATTTTATATTTGGCAATTTCTTGTGAAATTTTCCCTAGAAGATAAGGAATATATTGTTTTATTTTATCAAAAGGTGAAAGCCTTTAGATTTTTTGTTTGTGCCTATAATGTATCCCAGATGTTTGTGTATAATGTGAGGTAATTGTCAAGGTATTTTTTTCTCATATGAATATATATTGGCTCAGGAAGCGTTTGTTGATGAAACATTCCTATTCCCTCTTGTAATATCTTTAAGTATTTGAGAAAAATAAATATTCTATATACTTGGATAGTTATTTCTAGACTCTGTTCTGCCTTATTGCTCCACTGATCTATTATTCAATACAACCTGGATTTATTTACAGTAGGTATGTAGTAAGATTTTAATTTTGTTTTTCATTAACAACTTTAAATGTATTAAACCAAACAAGCAAAATTAAAACAAACTTTGCAGAAAATTCTAGATAATAATTCTACGTTGAAAAATTGCTGTCCTTGTTAGAAAAAATGTGCCAAAGAAACCTTAAAATATATAAATCTGCATATTTTGTTATTATTTTTAATTTTTAGACAATATGAAGTGTTCTGGATCACTTGTTTTAACGTACATAGATACAGCATTTTTATAAATAATTTCATAGTATTATTTTTATGGAATCATTTTGTATAGAGAAATTACCAAACTGTGATCCAGAGTGGTTATACCACTTTTATTTTCATGCAAAATATATGCGTGGTCAAGTTTCTCAATATTGTTACCAGCATCTAGTTTTTTCACTATTTTAAATCCATTATAAATATATGATTATATCTCATTGTGCATTTCTTTGATGGCTAATAAGGTTGAATAACTTTACATTTGCCTATTTTCATCTAAATATTCTTTTTGATGAATTATCTATGGTCCGTACATATGTTTTGCTCATTCTCTAATTGGATTGCTTGTTTTATTATTGTTGAACTTTTAGAGTTCTTTACATTGTAACTCCAGTCCTTTGCCAGACATGTACTTTCAGATATTTTCTTCTAGATTATAGCTTGTCTTTCAACACTTTTACATTGTGTTTTCAAAGCAAAATTTTTAGTTTTGGTGAGGTCAAATTTATCATTTCTTTTTTAAATGAACATTGCATACATTGTCAAGTTTAGGAATTTTGCTTAGCCTTAGATCTTGAATTTTTTTTAAATTTTTCTAAAATGTTTGTAGGTTTACATTTATGATCATTCTGAATTAAAATTTGGGAGGAGTTAGATTCATTTTTTTAAAAAAATTGCTCTGTTTGGATTTTCAATTGCTTTATTTCTGAAAATGGCTATCCTTCTTCCACTAAATTGTTTTTGTTCTTTGCAAAAATCAGTAGGGAATATTTGACTAAATTGTCTGCTCAGCCCCACCAACACCTGTGGGGAAGGACAAGTGGATTAATGATTAGCCACAATTCACCCTGCCACATAAGTCTTCTTCCTGCTATGTAGGAGTAGGGCCTCTGCTCACCTTGAACCCTGCTGATGTTACCCCAGTAGAGTAATCACAGCAGTAACTGTTTCTGCAGGTCAGGGAACAAATCTGCTCCCTCTGTGCTCAGCACTACCCCATTTGGGAAATGAGAGTGCCACCATCTGCTTTCATGGAGTGGGGCACATGGCTAGCTTGTACTATCTGTGTGTCACTCTCCCCACTGAAGCCATGGCCTTGGGGCAGTTTTTCCATGTGTGCTTTGGTAGAATATGATGGGTATTACTTAACAGTTTTCTGTTCTGTTAGGCTGCCCTTTATTCCAGTCTTTTTTTTTTTTTCGGTGCTGGGGATCGAACTCAGGGCCTTGTGCTTGCTAGGCAAGCACTCTAACCACTGAGCTAAATCCCCTGCCCCCTTTTCTTGATTCATAGTTTAGGAAGAAAAGGCTTTTGATGGAGAATTGTTTTGAGGATTTTTGGTTTTGTTTTGTTTTGCTGTTGTTGCTGCTTTTGTTTTTGCTCTTTTCTGTCTGTGCTTGTTGTTGTACTGGACTCTTCTCTAGGGCTCTGTGTGGAATAAATGGAAAGCAATAAGGAAACCCAGGGAATTCACTGTCATGTTGTTGGTCAAGTCCTGAAGTTGCCATATAGTCAATGTGTGTTAATTTTTCTTTATGTAATTAACATTTTCTTGTATGATTCTATTTCTCTTTACAGAAAAACATTTTTGAAAGGAATACATTGCTCAGTCACTTTTATTATTTAACTATGACCTTATGCTCAGAAATTAATAACTAAAACTTAATAAACTTGTAATAATCTCTGTCTTGAATATATTCCATATATGATAAATTACATAAGACTGCAAGGACTGAGTTCATAAGCACATTTATTGCACATGTAGAACTTCCATTATAACTACTGATACATGCAAATATCTTTGGCAATATTAAATTTATATTATCTGATTGTTTCACAACCTGAGATAAAAATCACATAACTAAAAGTCATAAATTTCATCCAAACACATGCTTTTATATTTCAAATTATTCCCTGTTCCATATTTTACTCAAAATGCTTCAGGTAATAACCTTGTGCACACAGATGAGAATTTTAGATCAGATTTTTAATGTAAGCATTTTCAATAAGTAGACTTATTTACACATTTTAAAATTTATACTTATACCAAATTAGGATTTTGAAGTTTTCTGATCATTTTACTGTACTTTTACTGCAGTATTTTTCTTCTTGTCAGATTGATGATATATACATCTATTATATAATTGTTTTCCACTACCTGTTGTTCAATTTATAGTATATTGCAACAAAATTAGCAATTCTTAAAATAATCTTTAACATTTGCAATCTCAGTGATGCATTTGCAATGATGCTGTTATGTAAGACAATAAAAATAGCTAGATCAGTACTCTATAAATGGTTGCAAATCCTCCAAGGAACTCTTATAATTTAAGTAATCTCCCAGGTCACATTCTGGATCCAAGACTGGATTCTTATTCATTCCTTATTTTTAATTGCAGGTTACAGAAGTTAAAATGTATTTCTCTCTTCTGTAGAACTAGCTTCCTTCCTCCTTAAGACTATTAAAAACAGATCCTTTTTGCTATAACATATTATCACTAATAACCAGTGGAAATTAGGGCTAACAAAGAGCAACAGAGGATAACATTCCAGAATCATAGAAAGGTCTCCACTTGATTGTCGCTGTTGTTTCTTCATTATTCCCATCTTTGAAAAACCACAGGACTCATTTATATCTCTTTTTAAAAATTCTATTATTATGGGAAAGATTTACTTCTTCTCTTCCTCACAGCAGCTCTCCAGCAGCTTTAATCTTCCTTTGCTCTAACAAAATCAAAAGTTTCTGAAGAAATCTACTGATGTGACCCTTTCATCAGTCCTAGCTAGAGTTATGGAAGTGTTTTAACAGTTTCAATTTACTCTTTATTAATCAGACCAATGGAGAACAGATAGACATTTTGAGAAATGTAACAATTAGAAATCTATAAATCAAAAAACTGCACCTAAACTCTTGTCCTAACTCAAAATTGATCTTAGATTTAAATGTAAAACTATAAAACTTTTAGGAGAAAAACTTTTCAAAGTATTTGGGAGCTAATTCTGCCCCAAATTTTTCTAAATTTGGTAATAAGAATGAAAATCTAAAAAAGGGAAGAATGATAAAATATAAGATCATCAAAAATAAAAACATTTCCTCTAGAAAACCTTGTGACATGTATGATAAGACAAGTTACACAATGGAAGGAAATATTTGTGAGCCACATCCTTATAAAGAACAAATATCTAGAAAACATAAAAGACTTCGATATACAATTGTGTATCACTATATCCTGGATAAGAACAGGTAAGATGAAAAAAGAAAACTTGGTAATGTCAAAAGCTTGTAAAGATGTGGAAAAATCAGCTTGGTCAGACATAGCTGATGGAAGTGTAAAATGGTACAACTACTTTGGTAAAGAGATTATCAGTTTCTTACAAAACTAAACATCTGCATATGATTCAGCAATTGAGTATGTAAACATTTATCCCAGATAAATCAACTTATAGTCTCACTAATGTGTCTTCTGTATCTATATAAACTGTATTTGTGCCTGAGCCAAATACTAGAGGCAAGTCAGAGGTCCTTCACTGAATGTTTGCTTAAATGAACTGTACTATATCTGCACCATGGAACACAAATCAGAAACAAGGCAACAGAAACAAAATACTAATCTTAACTGGGCTGGACATAGTGGTACATACCTCTAATCTGAGCACTCAGGAGAGGAAGACAGGAGGATCTTGAGTTTGAGACAAGCCTGGATTACACAGTGAAACCTTGAAAAAGAATAGAAGAAAGAAACAATGAAAAAAAGAAAGACAGAAAGAAAGAAAAGAAGGAAGGAATAAGAAAGGAAGGAAGGAAGGAAGACCCGCAAAGAACAAAACAAACAAACAAAATCCACAACAAAACAAATCACTAATCTTGCTTTCTACAACATATCAGTGACAGTGACATAGGTAGGTCGTAGGCATCTAAGGAGAAAAGGATTCAAAATATACTTCACGAGAGTTAACATCTGAAATGAGTGTTACGAGATAGCACCACAGTTACATGGCAAACAGAATTAAAGGACATCTCTGCTGAAGAGAAGAGTGGGAGGAATACATTAGCTACCAGAATATACTTTGATCCAACCACCATGCCCTGTGGGCTTTATGTAAATAGTTTAGAAAAGATACTAAACAAACAAGCAACAGCAAAAATAACAACTCAATAAACAGCAACAAACATCTAATTTTAAGAGTTATCACATTATAATATTCAAAGCATCTGATTTCACCAATGACAAAATAATTGGCCATTCATGGGAAAAACAGACATGAATAAAAAGTTTACCCAACCAAGTCTAGCTCTTGTGTTTACTAGACAAAGACTTTAAGTCAACTTTCTTAACTATCATCAAAAAGTTAAAGGAGAGAATGGACAAAAGACTAATGGAAACTAGGTGCAAGATGTCCTACAAACACAGAGAATATCAATGAAAAGAAAGATATTTTTAAATAAACCAAGTAGGAGCTGAAAGTTACAATTTAAAAAAAAAAGACGAACAGCACATTTAAGCTTGTGAAAGAAAGAACTGGAAAACTTGAAGATATGACGATTAAAATTAACCTTTTTAAGGAGAGAGTAAAAAAATGCGAAGAAAACTTAAAATATCAGAGAGGACAATGGGGCACCATCCAGTGTAAGAACATGTGCATAATATGAGTCCAAGAGTCAAAGGAGAGAAAGAGGACAAAAAAAATTATTCTGAAGAAATAATAGACATAAACATCCCAAATTTGATCGAAGGCATGAATTTATACATCTGAGAAACTCAAGGAATTCAAAACATAACAAAGTGAAAGAAACCCTGTGATATATCATAATCAAACTGTCAAGTCCAAAGACAAAGAATTTCGAAAGCAGCAAGACTGAAACAAATTGTTACGTACAAAGGAAGCTCAATAACAATATTAGTTCATTTTTGCTCAGAAATTATGGAGACCAAAAGGCAGTTCTAGGACATATTTAGTCTGAAGCCCAGCTTCTTACCCACTATACCATACTGCCTTTTCTAGGACATACTTAAAGTCCTGACAGAACAAAAAGTGTCAAGCAACAATATTATATCTGATAAAGCTACCTCTCAAAAGTAAAAAAGGAAATTAAAAAATTTCCAGACGATCCAATAAACTAGGGAGTCTGTCATTAATAGTAAGCAAGGCTTAAGGGAATTGTTCAGGTTGAAATAAAAAGACACTAGAAATAGTAACTTTTTTATGGTAAATGTAGTTATCTAGGTAAATATATAAACCAGCATTATTGCATAACTTCTACCTTCCACTTTATAGTCTAAATTATTAAAATGATAAATAATATACTGATAAATATTAATATATGTTACTAGACATGAAATGTATAAAGATGTAACATATCAATATATGACAATACAACAAAAAAAGGGGCAAGATGCAATGAGTGGGAATATTTGTATGTTAGTGAAACTAAGGTAGATTTAAATCAACTAAAATATGTTTTGCAATATGAGTGAAATGTGAAAATACTCAGCTAATTTGAAAGAAGCTAGACACAAATAGTAACTTATTGTCTGATTCCATTTATAGGAAGTCCAGATTCAGGAAATCCATAGAAACAAACAGAAATACTAACATAAGGGAAAATACATGATTATCTCATCTAAAATCAGGAGCTCTTTTTTCACAATAAGGAACGAAAGTGCAAACCACAGAGTAAGAAAGATGTTCTTAACATATATAATCAAAACATATCCAAAGTCAGACTAAGATAAACAAATTATAGCAAATGCAAAAGAGAACCTTTGAGAAAAGAATGGACAACAGACTGACCTGACACTCCACAAAAGAAGAATTAAAACAAACAATAAATACAAGTAAAAGTATTCAGCTCCATTAATAAGAAAAATTGTAATTATACTTTCAGTAAGATCCACAAGTTAAGCACTTTATGAAATGATGCCAACGATATAAATCATCCTAATTTTATGCCTTTCAGTTGATATAAATTTTAGAAACTTGTTATTATGTCGCTAATGACCCAGCAGTTACATTCTCAGGTACTTGGATGTGTACCAAGATCCTGTACACAGATTTCCTCACAGCCCTCATAGGAATCTCTTAGACTTGGAAGCAATACAAATATTCATTGACAACCTAAGGGATAAAGAAACAGCTATATTTTTACATTGAAGCACTTTACAACAATGAAAGTGAGCTTACATTTAATGGCAATGGATAGATCTCCAACATATAACTGAACAGTAAAACACAAGTACATAAAATAGTATATGCCAATGATTTCATTTTTAAAACAGTCAAAATGAGGCAAAGGTAATTCAGTTTTTGTTTTTCAGAAACTACAAATAATTTTATATTTGACAATCTGATCGATGAAAAATGTTATCCTTTATGGTTTTTATATTTATTATTATGAATCATATAGCTCCCCTTCTCATGCATTTAACCATCATTTATGTTTTGTTTTGTCTGGATTAAATCTTCAGAAATTCTGACCATTTAACTTGGATTGTCAACCATTTTCTCACTGATTTGTTGAAAACTTTTGATTTAGTTCTAAATATATTTTCTGAGTTTTTCATTTGTTTATTTGACATTAATTGTGGTGATTTTTTCATGTAAAGAGTGATGTAAGCTTTACTGTATTGAAACTACAAATAAAATATTATAGTAGCAAATTTAAACTTGCACGGAAAACATCATGCAAGTTAAAGACAAATCATGAACCAGGAAAATTGCTTGCAGCATAGTAGCAAGAATTTTAAGTTTTATATATACTACTTTTTCCATAATAATAATATAAAGATAAATACTCAAGGTACATGAGTTGCATACTGCCTAATAATCTGAGCATTGAGACTACTTTGTCAGTGAGATTTCTGTGTGTTTTTTTCTATTTTTCTACTCTTATTTATTCAGAATGTTGTTTTCCATAAATATTTCAATAAATGCTGTTAAGAGTAAAAATAGTATCTTAGGTGGTCTCCCAAAACAATCTTTCTATCAGTTATGGATAAAGAGATGGATTGGATAAATCCAGACTATAAAATGGCAAGGCTTACATTTATTTGCCCAATATTACTGTATTAGATGTATCCTCAGGCCATAATAGCTTGGAGTACAGTTTAGCTGCAAGTTAATAATAAACCCCTTTCACTTCGTAGTACTTAGGAAACCCAACTTTTCTCAAAGGCTTATATTCTTTTTCACTTCCAGATCACAATGTGGTGCTCATATACACCAACAACACTGAGTTGACCAGGTGGGAGCAGTTGCCCAAGAATGTAATTGTCACATAATGCTGCACTTACTTTGTCAAATGCTTACCTGAATATTATGTCTTCAAGAGCAGAATGCTCCATTCATCACACTAAGAGCTGTCTTGGCACCTTGATAATGATTTTTAAAATATTAGATAGATAGATGTTATTTACAATATAAACTGTATAACAAATGTAAAACTGAAAATATTTTTGAATTAACAGTGGAATAATGAACATCCAAATAACTGCAACAGAAATTTTAAAACGCTTTAAATTGCTTTTTCTCAAGAAACACATCTTATGGATCTTCACACCTCTAATCCAGGGAGGATATTATGATATTATTCTGCCATCGTTAATAATCATTTGTTTGCTTTTCTGCATAGTTTGGATGACTTGATCTTGGACTTCCCAGCGTCCAGAATTGTTGAATATAAGCCACTCAGTTCATGGCAGTTTTTGTATCTATCCTGGGTGTACTGAGACAGATAATTGGGAATGAGAAGTAGAGATGCTGCCTCAATGAAAACCTAAGATTGTGGCAGCAGTTTTGGCACTCAGTAATGGGTAGAGGCCCAAGAAATTTTTATCTGCATGCTAGAAAAATATTCACATTACTGTGAATGGACTGTAAAGAGAAATTCACGTGACCAGTCAAAGAGAAAAAAAGTTATGAAGATATTTTCAGTCTTCTTCGATAATAAAGAAGTGTTTGTGAACAGAATGTTGATAGAAACATGGATAGTAAAGGCCAATCTGATGGAGTCACAGAATGAAATGAGGAATGTGTTATTGGAAACTGGTCTTTGTGTTAAAGTGGGAAAGAATTTGATTGAATTTTGTTCAGGCCCTAGTGTTTTGTGGGAGGTAAAATGTGTAAGTAATGAAATTGACTATATAAATGAAGCTATTTCTAAGCAAAGGATTGGAAATGTGCATTGTTTCCTTTTGACTGCTTATAGGAAAACAGAGCAAAAAGAAATTATTTAAAGATAGAATTGTTAAATTCTAAGAAAGTAGAACTTAAAATATTAAAAAAATTATCAGTTTATCCATATTGGAAAAAAACGAAGAAGGCTATTTGAGATAGAACATTAGGATGCTCTAATCAATTTGATAAAGAAATTGATATGGATTGGCTGTGTCAACAGAAGCTAGGGAGTGTTCATCGAGACCACTGAGATGTTAGTCAGCCACATAAACTGAAGCTAAATCTGTCACTGAAAGCATAGAAGAATGATCAAAAGGCTTTTTGGAAGTCATCGGGTGTGTTCCTCATCACAAGTCCAGCCTGCACACATCAGAGGACAGAACAGTTTCGAAGAAGCCACCGCTACCTACAAGACCTGCGTGCATGCCACCTGTTGTGCTCCTAGGCTCTGTGCTGTGGTGGGGCTAGGTGCTGTGGAATGTGGCTGTCTCCATCTCAATTTCAAAGGATGCTTCAGAATGCAGTGAGGCCCAAGCAAACCTCCCAGCACACTCCAAAGTCCCCACTAGAGCAATCCTCAGCAGAGGATGGGGACAAAATTACCGCCCCCCCCAGCAATCTAGCAGAGTCACCAGGACTATCCTCAAGTCCTTCTAAGACAGCTGTAGACATATGACTCCAACAGTGAGAAGTGTGGAGTGGGCTGGGTCAGATACAGCCATGATTCCTTTCCCAGTGCGTTTGAAATGTGGCACCTGCCACTGTCGCTCTGGAGGACAGAGTATTGAGACAAAGAAGATTATTATTGAGCCTTAATGTTTTGGACATGTCACTTTTTCTTTTCTGTCTTTCCCCTTGCAGTGATGAATGCCTATCTTGTGTCTGTCCCGTCAGTATATTTCGGGAGCACATTGGATGTTTGATTTCACAGGAAGAAAGCTGGAGAGCAGTTTTCCTCCAGGTGAACTGTACCTTACCTTAAGTCTTATCCATACTTGACTTAGATGGTATTTCGATGAACCTTCAAACTTTGGACTTTTAAACTGATGTTGGGAAGGTTAAGAACTGTGGAGCTATTGGGATAGAAAGAGTATATTTTGCACAAGAGCATATGAATTTCGGTGGGCCAAAAGTGAGATGCTGTAGTTTGAATGTTTGCAGCCCACCACCAGTTCATGTGTTGAATTCTAACCCCAAGCTGATAACATTAGAAAGTAAGACTTTTCAGAAGTGATTGAGACATGAAGGCAGAACAATGACGAATGGGGTTAGTGCCTTAAAAGAGGTCGGTGAGAGCTCCTTTGCCCTTTCCACCATGTGAGAATACAGTGAGAAAACACTTGTCTTTGAAGAATCTCGCTGAAAACTGAATCTGACAGTGCTTTGATTTTGGACTTCCCAGCGTCCACAAAAGCCAAAGTTAAATTTCTGTGGTTTATTAGCAAATTGGTTTATGATACTTTGCTGTAGCAACTTGAATGAATGATGACCATGTCACATGAGATATGAATACAGATAATGATTTTATCTCAGAATATAGGCATCTTTCTACTGAAACACTATCTTTTGTACAACTAGTTACCCTAAAAACGAAGTCTAAAATAACAATCATTTATTTGCTCATTAGTCTGCTTTTTGACTGGACAGAGTTTATCTGGGACAGTTTAAATACTTTCTTGGGTGTTGTATCAGCTGGTCTGACTCACCTCATCATAATTTAGAGCAAAGAATTAAAGATGGTCTCATTCTTGCACACTTAGTTCTTTAACTGGTCTGGCCTAAGTGCTAAACTCTCTTGCTTTATGTTCTTCTATATCTAAGATCTCCTCATAGGTTGTTATTCAACTTCCACATTTCTTTCTTCATGTGGATTCTAGTGGTTTCCAATAGTACACAAACAGATTTTCTTGTCTTGGGTCTAAGCTATGAACTGCCATAACTTCAGTTCAACTACATGTCTTGTTTAGAGCAAGTGACAAGACACAAGAATAGATTCAAAGGAAGGGTAAATTGACTCACTCTCTTGGTGGAAACAACATAACCAAAGGGGCTGGGGCGGGGGGCAGAAATGCGAAGGGAAACTGAAATGTGGTATCAGAGTGCATGCTACAGTGATATGTATTTTTACACCTTTGACATTTTTTCCTAATGATGAAGGAAGATGTTTTAAATAATTTTATCCAATTGCATGCAATATTTTCAGTTTCTGTGTTTTATCTGTTGAACTAACACTTGATCCTTACTTTTGAAAATTATCCTTCTTTCTTTAAAAATCTCTTGTCAAAGATGGTAGCAAAGAGATAGTACTGATTTCTCCTCATCTGAGCCATTCCTCTGTAGTGCTATGTGGTGGGAATATGCTTGGCATTTGATAGGCCAAGTTTAAACAAAAAGCTAAGAAGTATGGAACTGAAAACCTTTATTCAAAGTAAATAAATGAAATATGGATCCGAAAAAATATGCCTTAAACTAAATTTAATTAAAATCATTTAAATTTTTGAACCATTTGGATAAGGTTTTCAAATTAAAATTTCATCATAGTTTGTTGTTTATTTTCTAGCGGGATTCTAAGACATAAAATGAAGAAAAGTCTCTTAACCTAAGTATGATATTCTTTAGTATCCTCAAAAGTGTAGAGCCCTGAACTGACATACCTACTTATTTAGGTTGAAATGTTGCATATGAGAATATTCATATAGTTCATTTATTCCAGAGGTGAGCTTATGAACCAGAACCAAATTTAAAACCTTTGGAGATATGCCCATCCATACAAAAGGCAGAAATATTGGCATACAGAAGACAAAAATTTGTAAGATGGCACACTGCCTAGAGAAAAGTAGAAAATCTGGGCATGTCACCAACTCCATTGCTGACTTTCTGCATAACCTTGAAGCTTATCATTTAACTCTTTCCAATCTTTGTTTTACCCAACTTTGTAATATGACCCTTAAGAAATAAATTTATTTTATTCATCTAGATCTAAATATACATAGAATATCCTTAGAAGGATACACAAATACTTGACAATATTGGCTGCATCTAGAGAAAGTTCTTTTGTTAATGAGTAAAAGAATATACAGGTGACATATTTTTCATTGTATGTTCTTCCTTTTACCCTTTTGCCTTTTGTAAACAGAGAGAGTGAGAAGTAGAGCAAGAGAGAGAAATAGAAGAGAAGAGGAAGGAAAAAGAAGGGAAGGAAAAGGCAGGAATGAAGGGAGGAAGGTATGAGGAAGGAAAGAATTTTTCGTTCACTTATATTAGTAGCTACTCTTTTTAACATTTATGAATTACATATTTTTAACTTTTAGTACTGTGCATTTGCTGTAACTAATGATTACAATCGTTGTGGAAAAATGGTACACGTACATAACACATCTCGATTCTTTTTTTAAGGCTCTGACATGGATTTTATTCATATATTTTGAAAAGTAAGATATTTATATTATGATAGTTTGTCCTTAGAATCTTTTGATGTGCCACCCTTCATGTTTCATTTTAAATAGTGTGTTGCTTGTTTCAACAGTGTATTTTTTCTGTTTCCTATTGTCCATTCTTAATCCGAGAAACTGGGTGAGCAGGTGCACAGTAGACTATGAAATGATGAATATGAAATAAACAGAGACAACCTTGGATTGTCTATTACCTATTAGTTCAGAAGCACCTGTTATATGTTGGTACAGTGCACAGAGATTGCTTGGAATTCACAAGCTTGAGTAGGGAATTAGACATGCATCATTTCCTCTGTCTCAACTTCATCACATAACTCCACATTTGAGTACAAGCTAACTCACTATTTCAGTGGTGGAAAGGACTGGTGGATGGACATACAGGATATGGAAAAGGAACATGGGACTAAATACAGTAAATGAATCAACCAATGCCACACGTGTTTTATGTTTAGTTGTGGGTGGGTGGATAGTGATGCCTACAGCAATCGGAAACACCAGAGACATCTTATTAAGGTAAACGTTCAACCCACTTTCTATAAACTCACCTAGTTATGAGAGACATATGGTTCCTGGGAAGGAAATATAGCAAGGAAAGAAGTTTTGGAGGGAGCAAGGATTTTAATATGTACCAGCCACCACACTTCAAAGATGAGTACCAAGTTTGAAATGTTGCTGGATCAAGGTTCACATGTTGCTGTGAGATACAAGCTCAGTCATCCTCAAGCTTTTGAAGAGGAAGCAATAGGGGGAAAACCAAGAAACACATCAAAGTGCCTTTCCTGAACTGCCAGGGAAAGGTGAAACTGCAAGTGGCTCTGTTAATAGTGCTCTGTGTGCCAAGGCCACAGCCAGTGGATTGCCTGCAACACAAAGGGCTCTTCTCATTAACTTTCTGCTTCTCTTTTTGAAACCACCCGGTGGGCAACAGACTTCTGTCAATAACTTTGCACCCTCATCCCTTAACTGAGAACTGCTGGCTGTGCAGTGACTGTAAACTCACATGTTGACTCCTTGGTAGGAGGAAATATATTGTTAATTTCATGAACTTCCTTTAAAAATTGTCGAAATGCTTTAGATAATTTTAGCATCTGTCTTAGTTAGATTTTCTAGAACCGATGGTTGTAAGAGAGCAGATTTAATAGAGGACATTCATAAGTCACAATATTCACCCACAAACCAAATGCAGGAAGTGCCGAATGTCCATCTAGGCACTGGAGACCCAAAAGATCCAGTCGAGGGCTGGGAGCCCACAGCACTGTCCCATGTACGTCTGGATCTGCAGATGGTGGCTGAAGAAATCTTCACCAAAACCAGAGTACGATGCTTGCACCAGAGATGACAACCAGAGCTCCCCCGAAGCAACAGCAGCCATCCTCGATGACAGCAAGGCCCTGAGCTCCTTCCTCAATGAGAACAGCTGAGTTCCTTTCCACAGCAACCAGCCACAGCAGACCTTCTCCTAGGAAACAGCCCGCCAACTAGCTACAGCTCCCACTCTGCCTTATGTTGTGTCAGCAACAACCCCCAGGTGGATCTTGTATGCCCAGCATCACACCAACTCAGTCTGGCTGGGCGCTCTGGCTCAAATTGACCACATTAGGTCCACCGCAGCATCTCATGTTCTAAGGCAAAGTCCAAACTCCTCCTTCAACTAAATATGCACTTATTGTAATGAAATCAGTATTGCCATTTCTAGGTTCTTAGTTGTGTAGAGCATATTTAAAAGTGAATTTAAATGTAGCATCCAGCATTGTAGCCATTTTAGAAGACTTGGGATGTTAGCTCTCAGTAAAGCTTCATATGAGATGAAGAATAGACCTTTCCTTAAAACCTACAATGTGTTTTACACCATACTACTCATTGATGGTACATTACTGAATAAATATGAACATGATTTCTACCTCCAAAGGATTTTGAGAAAATCTGATAAAGTGGGGCTCCACCTTAGACATTTGTACTGACAGAAAGTTGCTTGTATTTTCCAACTGTCACAAAGATTTCAGCATCATCTTTCTGATCTCTGTATCTCTACTTTATTACTTTATTGCTTGAAGCATCTACCACACCACTTCCCCCCATCAGATTTCTTAAATATTTGTGATCGTGTTATACCACTAGCATCAAAAAGAAAATAGTTAAGTCCCCATTGGTCAGAGAAGAAATGCAAAGGTTTTAGTTTTCTCTAAAAACCTAATGATCATGGCTTTTAGTTTTCTTCCTGTGTGCTCCAGAAACAATGGTATGTTTTCTTCCTGCTTTCTGGTTTATTTGTTAGGGCTACATCTTCTTCTGAAATGACCTTCCCTGTGTTTGCATGGAGCGCAACCCATAATCAACTGTCGGATCCTGTTTCATTATTCTCTTCCGTTCTTAGCTTCCTAATATTTCTTTTACTGTTCACCTTAAAGTATTTGCTCCCGCAAGTGTATGCCCAGTCCACTTTTGAAGATAAGACCACATTGGTGTTCTGCAGGCATCTATTTTTCTGCCAGTCTTAACCATTGCCCACTCAGGTCCTTCTCATCACAATCCCAGTTATTTCCTCATGTGTATAAATCAGGAATATATTGGATTCATTAAATATATTTGTGTTTCATTGTGACTGTATTTTTCAAAATTAGACTAGATCATTTGCAATTATCTATAAAACCTATAAGTTTTACTTATATCACCAAAGGCTGTATAGAGTGAAATAGAACAAATTAATCTATTAAAGAAGCTGTTATAAAAAAAAGTGAGCACAGTCAATTGCTGAAAGTCTATTTCTGAAAGGTTTCAACTATTCCTTCTCTACTCAAAAAATAAATAAAAATTTGTGAACAAAACAATTTCTAAATCTAACCTGAAGGGCAAAGCAGGCTGGCTTGGAGTGGACATCAAGAGCTTTTTTGATTCATTGCTTATCATGGCTTCATAGGAAAAGAAGACGATTAGAGTGTGGATTCATCAGTTTATCTGTTGTGTTTATTCTTTGTGCTTTTCTTTGATATAAAATTTTTGCTGCTAAATATCTTTCCTTTAGAAATAAATAAAGCAATATTCCCTTCTCAAATTTTTCAATTAAAATTCAGCCTAACGCTGGTTTTCTCTGCAACACTGGTCCCTATAATTTTGATCGGGGGCATATTTTTAGCACTTCCCAGCTCACTTTTGCCCTGCTCTGCTGACTTCTTAGATTGCCACAAGATATTTCCTGATTTCCGCTTCCTTTTAAGGCTGTAAACCATGTTGCAGTTTTAACTGAGCATTAGTTATGGGAGCAGAGAAGTTTTTGTGTTCTTAGGCATGTAATCTTCCACCCAGAATATAATATGTTCATAATTACTTTTAAATAGGAAAACCTATTACATCCACATTTACCCAATTGTCAGCTACCTATCTTGTTTTAAGAGTAGTCCATACTTTTAAAGATAAAGAGTTTTGACACTCGATATAAATTAATATTTTAAATTTCTGTGTAAAACATATTGTACATTTGAGTAGGCTGACTTTCTTTCTCCATGTAGATAGTTTATAAATGTTTTCCACACTGATGCAAATTGTATACTATTTTGCCATTTAAAAGATTATTTTTCTTCAATGTTATCCACATTAAGTTCTACAATAGTACCATAGTTTAGTCACTAATTGAATATATTACGTTACTCACTGTCAAAAATTTATCTTGTTTATTACTTTATTGTCTTCAATGATTTAAAAAGTTTTAACAGGAAGAAGGTAATTTTTCCAGAAATTTTAGTATTGCCAGGGCACATGGGAAACAACAGTTAGTTTATTTCACCCAAAGCTCTTATTACATTACCCTGAATAAAAATACTAGAACATGTTCAAAGATATGTTTGTGAGACAAAAAGTAAGGATCTGTATCATGCTTAATTCTCAGTATTTCATTTCCACGTCCTTTATTAGATTTTCTGCATTTTATTTGTATCCATAACATATCGATATTGATGAATGTCAATGAGATGGTGTTTTCTAGGCAATCGTGTTCATTTTTTGAGGAAAATGTTAGCAAAATGCCAACCCTTACTTTATTTATTTATTTATTTTTTTTTTGTGGTGCCGGGGATCGAACTCAGGCCCTTGTGCTTGCAAGACAAGCACTCTAATCACTGAGCTAAATCCCCGGCCCCCAACCCTTACTTTAAAAAAAAAATACATTCTTTGTAGATTGGGTCACCCATTTGCCATAGTATTTTGATGGTAACCATGACTACACTGTGTGAGCTGGATTGTCCAATATCTGTTCATCTCATCTCATTCTATTCCTATTTACCTCAAGGAGATGCAAAAAGCCATTTTACTATTACAGTCAAAATGACAAAATACTATAGTCATGGAGATTATAAAAATAAAGGGCAGTCTCCAAATCTCTATATCTCAGGGATTATTTAAAGGGTAATAAAAGCTCATGGCTTTCAGAAATGATATAAAATAATAGCATAAGGAGGAAGAAGCAATAAAACAGTATCTAAAGTTTGAATGAGTTGATACTTTCAAAGTACACAAGAAATAAAGAAAAGCAACCAATTGGAAAACAAAACTAAACTAATATGTTTCTGAGCAGATGAGACTTGTTTTAGAGCCTATCAACATGTTGCAAAGGAATCAAACAACTTTCTAAAGAATAATAAAAAAAATGGTAAAAATAACCATAAAGGCAAATTTCAAAGAAACTACCACAGTACAAATCCCATGTCTGAGAAAGGCCTCCTCAGTAAAAGATACCATTTTTAGACACTTTAAAGATTTTGAAATAGCAGCCAGCAGCAAAATGTGGCCTCTGCAGCACCTACAGTCAAGACACCTGGACTACAGTCAAGACACCTTACAATTTGATAAAAAGAAGGAAAGATGTGAATCTTCAGGAATTAGGTAGAGCTTAGAGAAAACTAAACATTTTGGAAAAGCCAGAGAGATGGAACGCAGCACAGAAAAAGGAAGGAGGCAGTCTGTACAGAGAATTACAGCTCCCAGGGAGAAGTACTTGCCTTCCGGGATGTAGAGTAAGCCTGTATGGTCAGTGACTGAAAAAGAGAGGAGTGTGATGGTAACACTGGCTCTAAGAGAAGGCTACAGTTATTACAAACTACAAAGGCAGTGCAGTCATTCTGAAAGTGATTCCTTCTGCAAGGCAGGCTGGAGTTTAGGAGGAAGTCCAGTGCAGCACCTGCCATATCTGAGAGAGTTTAATCAGAAGCTGTTTTGAGAAAGAGTTAACGTGTGGGACTGAGCCACAGAGCGACTGCATAACAGCTATACTCCAGGGATTCTGGCGTCATCCTACCGTCAGACTGGGTGGAAAATGGCCACAGAAGACAGTCGTGAAGGGAAAACAGGCTGGACATAGATCCCCTGAGAAGTTTAAGCCTGGTTGGGAGGGATGCTGTGGCTCTACCCTCCATGGTGAGAAGCCAGGCCAGGCTGCTGCGTGTGAAAATTCTGACATAAAGTCCAGTGATCTTCTTGAAGACCATCCTCACTGGCTGCCTACATCAGGCACAGATACCAGTTGTATGTTTGCTTTTCCCATCTACCAACGTGAACAAGGATGTACCCCAGCTTGGACAGTACCACAGCCCAGGGTGTAAGGGCAGAGGAACCTCTGCAGCAGGGGGTGCATATCACAAACCCACAAAACATAGAGTTAAGCTGAGCAAACCGTGACTTGGGGTGCACAGAGGGATACAGGAAGTGGTAGCTGCTGGAGTGATTATAGTCTTAGGGTAAATATTGTTGACCAGCCATGCCCAGCAGAAAAGGCAGGGCAGGATCCAGCATTCACACAAAAATGTGAGTGTGGAAACAAAATAAATCTTAGCAATGACTCACTATCCGTCAACCATGTCTTCTGGATTCCAAGCAGACCATGGAAAGAAAAGATCCATTACAAAACACAGAGGAATTATTTTGGACTCATTTTCCTCCATTGGCTCTTTGGGGTTTAGGTTTTTTCCCTTTTATATATTTTATTGTCATTTTTTCCTCTTGTATTTATTTTGCTCATCGTTTGCTTTTTTCTACTTTTCTTGTTTATCCTTTTTTGCTTCCTTAATCTAATTCTATTAATTTTTTTTCACTCCCTAATAGGATCCTTTATCTTCCCTTTCTCTTCTCCTTCTCATCTTTCTTCTCTTCATTTTTCAATTTTACTTCTTTCATTTTCCCACTCCCCACACCTTCTATCCTTACTAGTGTGACTATTAAGCTTCATTAATCTTTAGATATTAACTCCTTGCTGCTGCTCTAGAATCCTTTTCTTTGGTTTCTTTTGTAGTTGCATTCAGTAGATACTTGGTTGCTGTATGTCAATAGTTGGTTCATTTTAATGTTTCTGCTGCAATTATAGATCTCTGTAATTAAGTGCGGTGCATTATTTGTTCTTACATTATGGCAATATCTAGTTTACCTCTGACACTCTTATTGGTGTGGATTTTGTTGCTGCTGCCAGGCTGGCACAGTCATTGCTATTAGCTGGTTTTCTCCATCTGCCAACACTCAGCTCGTCTTTGTGTCGAAACAGTACTGTGATCCATTTCCAGAGAGTGGGCGGTGTGCCCATCACATCACATGGTCCCCTCCTGAATGAGTGAAGGACCTTGTGTACGGGTGCAGAGGTGAAGGCCTAAGGTGGCTGCGCCAAACGTGTCCTTGAAAAACAAACACTAACTAAAGAGATCTTCATACTAGCAATAAAATATTTCCAATATAATTGACCCCTGAACCTCAGCATGCACTCGCACACACACACTCACACACACACTCACACACACGCACACACACACACCCCATGAGAAGACAAGGCAAAAAATGCCTCAAAACTCTCCTCACTTCCCCAAAGCTGACCAGAGGAGAATTAATGGGAAGAAGATCAAAAGCTACACAGCTGAGTTATTTGAAATGATAAAAGGAGAGACTAAAAAAAAAAAAGGAAATATTAATAAAGTGGTTGGCAAGCTCACAGAACATATAACTAAAGAGATAATAGACTTAATAAACAAAATGATCAGTGAATTCACTAATTATAAGCTAGTTGAGATAAACAAAACAATAAAAAACACGAATGACCAATTTAGCAAAGAAGTGAAAGCCATGAAAAGATACCTAACAGAAATCCAGAAGATTAAAATTCTACTGAAGGTATGAGCAACAGAAGTGACCAGTGTGAGACAGAGATAAAGGTGATGCTGACAACTATTTACTCAGAGATACCTTAAAAACAACAAAAGAATGTGAAAAATGGATCCAACAGCTGCTACATGATGCAAAAACTGATTATAGTGAATTGGAATCAGTGAAAAAGTCAGAGGATAGCACAAATGGCATGAAAAAATCCTGTTTACAGAAATGATAGCAGAAAATTTCGAAGTATGGGAAAGAATTTAACATACAGATAAGTGAGACACATAGAACTCCAAATAGCCAGGTCAGAAAAGCTCTTCTCCATGAAACATCATGGTCAAAGTTGATGGAGGAAAGGTTTATTTGAGCTCACAGTCTGTGGAGGTTTCAATCCACAGCTCCAAGGCATAACTGCATGACAAAGGGACGTGGCAGAGACAAATAGTCCAAGGCAGGGCAGGCAGGAAGCAACAGCAGTGAGTCCTCTGGAATTGTATTCCATTCAGGTTCCAAACCACCCACCCCCGTGGTGGGCCTTCCCACTATCCACATTCACACACCTAGATTCAGCCTCCTCCAAAAAAACCCCATCTATGAGTGAATGAGACTTTGTGGCGACATCTAGATACAATCCATTACAGTTATGTGTACATGATGAGTTATCTTTATTAGTAAGAAAAACGATAGTATAATGCCTAAGAATGCTGGATAAATAATAGGAAAAGTGGAAGAGAAACAAAGAAATTAGA
This sequence comes from Hystrix cristata, assembly GCA_004026905.1. NCBI lineage: Eukaryota > Metazoa > Chordata > Mammalia > Rodentia > Hystricidae > Hystrix > Hystrix cristata. Next base: position 67,247 of record PVJO010003831.1, read on the forward strand.
AATATAGGAAGGAAGAGAGGAAGAAAGGAAGGAAGGGAAGGAGGAAAGAAAGAAGGGAAAAAGAAAGTTGAATAGAAAGAATAAAAAAATAAAAATATTCAAATAGAAAAAAGTGACACAAAATATAATTAAAAGGCACATAATAAAATAGAAAATAAATAAACCCATGTGTAACATTGAACACAGTAAGTTAAAACCAAAGATTTTCATAATGAATTTTTAGAATTAATCTATATGTTACTTGTATAATGTGCATGTAACAAAAAAAAACCTACAAAGAGTGTAAACATATGGGGAAATACTATACAATATTTTATGGAAAGAGAACAGGCAAAAAACAACCCCCGCAAAAAAAACAAAAACGAAATGCAGATAGAAATTAAAATGACAAGTAAATGGAGATTCTAGAATGGAAAGTTATAGCAACTAAAATGAAAAAAATATACTAGAGTAAATCAAAATTAGATTTAGAGATGGATGAAGACAGAATCAGCAAAAATAGGTCAATAGAGATTACCCGATGTGAGAAACAAAAAGGTAAAAAGTGAAAAAAAAATGCCCTCAGAGATATGTGGGGCATCCCCAAGAGTAATAACATACACATAACAGGAATCCTGGAAGGAGACAGTAGAGAGAAAGACATAGGAAGTGTTTGATGGAAAAGTGACCACACTCTTTCATCACCAAAAAGAAAAAGCTAAATAATCTTGAAGTAGGCTAAATTTAAAGAAATACACATACACACATCATGGTCAAATTGATAAAAGATGAAAACTAGGGCAAAATATTGTGAGCATCAAAAGAAAAATAACTCATCAAGAGACCATCAGTAAGCATAATATGACACTTCTCATCAGAAACCATGGTAATGAAAAGATAGTTGGATGACATTTCAACATGCTAAAAGAAAAAGACTGTCAGCCAAGAATTCAAGTTGACAAATCTGTCCTTCAGAAACGAATGATAAATTAAACCATTTTCAGACATACAGAAACTGAGAAACTTGCCACTAGTGGACCTGCAATTTTCCTCTATTAAAGAACAAGACAAGGATCTTACTTTTATCAATGCTTTTCAAAATAGTACTGGGGAATCTTAGCTAAAGCTGCTAGAAAGAAAAGGTATCCAATTCGGAAGAGAGACAAATTATCTCTTCTTGCAGATGACATCATTCTGTATATAGAAAATTCCAAAGAACGTATAAAAACTACTAGAACCAATAAGCAAATTGAATTGTTACAGGGTACAAAATTAACATACAAAAGTTAGTCCTACTCTGTTGTAGCACTGAGCAATCAGTAAAGGAACATTTAAAAGCATAGTTCAATTTACAGTAGCATTCAGGAGAATAAAATATCTGTGAATACATTTACCTAAGGAGGTGAAAGATTTCTACACTAGAAACTAAAAAATACTGCTGAAAAAAATGTAAGACCTAATTTGGTGGAAATATACACTATAAGCATGCAATGGAAAACTTAATATGTTTTAAAATGATAATGTTCCCTAAAGGAATCTACTGATTCAGTGTAATCCCTATCAAAATTAAAATGGCCTATGTTTGCAGAAATGGAAAATATGATCTGCCAATTCATCTAGAATTTTATAGGTCTCTGAGCAGACAAAAATATTGAAGAAGATAAAAAATGCTGTTGGGGGTTTAGCTTAGTGATAGAGCGCTTGCCTAGCAAGCACAAGGCCCTGAGTTGTATCCCCAGTGCCCAGAAACAAAACAAAACAAAACAAAAATGCTGGCGTCTGACACTTTCCCATTTCAAAACTTACTATGAAGCTACAGCAATCCAAATAGTGTGATATGGGGATAAGGACAGGTACTTAACCTATCTGGTATAAATTTACAAAAACTTTATAACATTTCAGTATTTTTCCCCTTCGTTCATTTAGAAAAGATTTGAGAGAACCTTGATTTTCAATTGGACACCTAGAAGGCTGTATTTCAGGAGGAGGGGCGAGTCCAGTACTGACACCCATCAGACACTGTAGAGAACAAACACTGAGGAAACATTTGCAAGTACTATACCTGAACAGATCGTAATATTGATATAATTATTTGGGTAGAAGGAAAACGATCATAGATATAAAAATGAATTTTAAGAAGCCATAGAAACAATAAGAAAACTATGAGATATGATCAAAATATGGTGAATGTTTGTATTCAAAGAAATTTATTACAGTGAAAGACATAGTATCATAGTCCCACCCAAAATTACTCTCCCTTGCTTCAAACACACATACCCCATTGTTTTCAGCACTTTGAAGCAGTTCTGGAAGTCCTCACTCAAGAGTGTCTTCAAGTGTGCTGTTGTGGCAGCCTAAGTATCCTGAACTGGTTCAAAACTTTTACCTTTCAAGGTGATTTTGACTTTAGAGAAGAACCAGAAGTCTCAGGATGCCAGATACTGTGAATAAGATAGATGAGGCCGTACTATAGTATCTTTGAGCCTGTCTTTTTATGTGGTGCTCAACAGCAGCCTTCACTATATTTTAAAATCACGCCTTGTAAATACATGAAAGAGAATGCCTGAGAACGCTTTAGAAAGTATCATGAAGGGTGGGTTAAGTTTGTTTGAAGGGAAGGGAAGGATTTTGAGGTGCATTGTTGGCAATGAGTCTTTCGTTATAATAAATTTTAAAAATTAACATTTACCATATTTTTGATCACACTGGTGTGTGTAGATGAATATATATATGTGTCAGTGTTTGCTTAAAAATGATAAATTTTTGTGAGACTTAAATGCACATAGAATAAAATTTATGACAACAATAATGTAACAGGTGGATAGAGGCAGATAGAAAAGTTTCCAATGTTCTAGGACTGTTAAGAAAACATGAAAAAAATCATCTTTACTTTTAAAATCAGATTAATTCAAAGATATAACTTTGGAGTATTAACTAAATGCAAGAAAAGTTCTATATACTGTGTAAAAATGTCACTGCTTGATGTTATGTGTCCCCGTCCAAACCTGAGGTAGCAAAACGCTGGCATACTGAATTAATCATACATTTCTTTAGGCAATTCCATAGAAATACCAAAATTATTCTGAGAAATTTTGAAGTGGGACCAAAGTTGTAAAGTGGAGTCCCCTCAAATTGCTTCTCTATTGACAATTTAGGAACATCGGACTACAAATCCGATCTACATTGATGGCAGGTTTTGCTTTATAAAGGCACCACTGGTCTTGGACTAGTCCAGTTATTTTTTCTCAAGTAAGGCATCAAACGTTTTGCCAGGTTTTGTTAGCAAAAACAAATAATCCAGTTGTATCAAGGAATGTAGAGTCCTGAAATCTGTATCTGTGAACAGGTAAGAAATTTTAAAATAATAATAAAAAAATTATAGTCCATAGAATATAAGCAGTACTAGCCCTATTACTAGCCCTATTACTAAATCATGGGAAGATGTTGAAAAAGTTGTTAAAAATTAGAGGCAGGAGCAGAGATTTTTGAAATTCTTTTGTTTAGATATGATATTTAAAACTTATCTTTAAAACTTTGGAGTCAAATCTTTTCCACACTTCAGGCATACATACATAGATACAGATATAAATATGTAGACATATATACTGTTTTAATGTTTATCCAAGATATATATGCATGCTACTTTCATTAAAGTGCTGTGTAATTTAATATTACTAAATTTGTAATACTTTCTGCTCTTATGCTTTTTGTCTTTCAAGAAAATTACAAAGATTAATCTACAACAAACCTTGACATCATTGTAATAAATTTTTCGATATTCAAAATACGGAAACCACAACCTAAATGTGATGATTGATCACATTAATGACAAAATTGTTTTATAAGTGGTAATAATTATGGATTCCATATCAGTAGTCAATCACTTAATGATAAATGTGTAATTCCTCCAGTTTCACAGCTTACAAAGTGCTTTTCCATATGTTCTCTTATTGAATTTCCAGCTAACCCAATGAATTACATTGTGTTATATACAGCTGTAGAAAATAAAGTTCAGAGAGTTTAAATGGCTTGTTAAAATATCATATAGGTTTCAAAACTAGACATTTGCCCAACAAGTAGTTTGCTTATTTTATACTGTGTTTCTATAAGACAATGGAGATATTGAACAAGTTTTTAAATTCTATTTTTTTGGGAAGATTGAGTCTGTCATGCTGTCATTTTAACCCAGAAATGGGGTTGCAAATACAAGTTAGATTGGTTGGTAGTGATGACATATTCTGATCATTTTGTAATTTTAACAGTCACCACTGGCTTCTTCCTTGCTGTTTTTCTACACTCAAATGTCCTACGCTCTTGCAATGCAGTAAAATTTGAATGTAGAGAGAAAATGGATTATTGTGTGTTTATGATTCACAATGCTCTCTACAAAAATAGCCTTAATGAAAGAGGATCAGAGTTTTTCACATCAGTACAACAAAACAGAGCATTTATGCAAATATCGCCATTGAGTGCTTCCATTATCAGACTATTCTTCATCGATTCATGCAACAACAATATCAACTTGATACCATAACGACTCAAAAGGAGCAGCTCTAAAGTATGCTTTTCTTGGAACAAATAGAACTCAGCGACTAGCTTTATTACAAGACCCTCCAGATATCTTACAGCTGCTTCCATTCATTAAGATAAAGGTAAATTAGACTGGAGGTGGGGAAGTACTTTCTTTGGTCTCGTTTCAGTGTCCCGGTCAGCAGGATATGCACAGGCAGTTTCAGTTCCACAAGTGATGAAACATAAACAATAGCTCGCTTATTTTATGAAGAAATTCTGCTGTCATTAGATTCAGTTTAAGACATTTATTGAGATGCAAGATACTGTAGGCTGTCAAGACCCCACCAGATAGAAAAGATACTATAAATGACTCTATTATGGTTTAGTAAATCTTATAGCAAAATATGGCACTGCACACAAAGTAAAGTCACCAAAGTTACTTAAGGGGCATGAATTGGTGACTATTTCTCAAAGGATAAAGTACTAAGAGGCCAAACAGAGGAAGTATAATGACTCTACAGGCTTTGAAATTAAAAGCATTCTAAACCTGTTGTGTTCTGGGAACTGGACATAGTCAGTAAATGTAGAGTATGTGTATCGCCATGAGAAAATTCAAAGTTGAAGAGATCAGCAAATGTAAAATCACAGAATTGAATGGAGAGGGTTGATCTGATGTTTGAGAACAATTGTTTTGGATTCACTGTGGACAAAGCAGTGCAGAGAGACAGGAATGGAACGAGTGGGAATTAAGTTAAATATTTCAATAGTGTAAGAAAAACACACTGTAAGCTTGAACTAGGGTAGCAGCCACAGGCCTGAGAAGAGGAAAAGGAATTTGAAGTACTATGACCCGCGACATGAAATCACTCATGTGTTTGTGAAGCTAGAATTTGTAGATTTGAGTTTAAATAACTCTTCAGTTTTCTCATCTACTTATTCTGGTTATTTGACAATATATAGTAGGCAAGGTCCTAAAGAGAACAAAGATTAACTTCAGATTTCCTTTTATTTTCCAATTATCCAATTTTCTTTAGATTTGCTGCCTGTTTAGGTTCCCTCAGACTAATCTCATATATTTAAAAATTCCTTCCAGCACCTGAAAAGTAACCCCAGGTTGACTGTTTTTTAAAATGTATCTTCTACGATAGATAGAAATAACAAGCAAGCTAAAGCAACCAGGATTACATGTGTTACTAAGTTATGGAAGCAGTTTATTGTGAGGCGTTTTCTCTGCTGGAGTGTAGGTGATGTACTGAATTTTGTCACCTCACTTTATCCTTCATTATTGTTTCCACCTCTTTTTAGTGTTAAGATCATCTATCTGATTTATTGTAAAAGTTCTTTTCTATAGGTTGCATAGTGTCCTCAATTCTTAACCTCAGGGCCTCCTATCTAGAGCACTGTGTGAAAGAAGCTGGAATATAGAATCAGTTTCTTCGTTTCCATAATAAGTAATACGTGTACTCAAGATAATTTCTCACTGAAAAAACCCAACCTGTTACAGCATTACAACAAGAAAGCCCCTTTATTTTTTAAAATTATCTTTTCAACTTTCAAATACTGTCAGTATGCCCTGATAGAAATCAGCTATGTTGTTATTCCAAATATTTTTACCAGACCCCACCACCTCCCACTTAGTATGCTTCCTCAATGAAAATCAACCTTAGGTAATTAGGAAAAATGAAATGCTATCATTATAGTTAGCTCAGTTTTTGGAGTAAATACTAACAAGCCCAAAGCCATGATTTTTACTTTGTATGGGCAAGAGAGAAAGCAAATATTTATCAAAGATCTACTCTTTCTACTATTGTCCCCCAAATCCTATATAATACTATGATCCTTACATTATCAAAGAGGAAATTGTGACTGAGAAAAGCAAATACTTTTTTCTAATGTTGCACAAAAAATAAGGCAGTGAGATTTGAAGTTCATCCAGCCACTGTAAATTCATGCCTTTTAATCTGTGTGGAACCTTGCAAATACACTAGCACAGTGTCCGTGTGCTATTATTTAGTTTCGTCCAGTTTCCATCTCCTACATGCTTCTTGGTATCATCTGCCTCATGACATCTTATTTCTGTATTTCTCAACTTGTTCCTTCAAGCCACAATCCTAATCAGATGTCCTGCCTAAGATTTGCAATGTAAGTTTCACACATTTTTCTCAGAACTGCATCTCTCTCTGATTGTTGTATTTTGATGGAGTTGGTGTAAGAGGCAACACCATCATAGCTATGCCACTATTACCAAAAGTCCTTCAAGATTCCCTCTAAATCTCCTTCTTCTGATTCAGTTCCTTTTCTGGTGATATCTTCATAAAGTAGTGCTACATTACAATCTGTAAACCAACTACCCTCTCTCAGCTATTCATGATAATACTTACGACAAAATAAATACGAACCCTTGACCACTAAAGCATTTCTATGTATTCATTAAAATAAATGATGCAGTATTACTTAGTTAACTTACTATATTTCCTTCAGAAAAAAATGATGTTTGCTTCAGCAAACTATATTAGTTTTTTCCTGCTTAAATAACTTAGTTCATTAGTGTGCCTATAAAAAAAACTTGAAAGCAGGTAATTTATAAAGAACAGAAATTTATTTTTCACAGCTCTGGAGGGGAAGAAGTCCAAGATCCTGACACTGGCTGCTTCAGTATTCAGTGAAAGCTCATTCTTTCTACTCCTAGATGTTGACTTGTTGCTTCCTTCTTACACGGCATATTTGAACGCTGTATCCAAACATGATGGAAGGCCAAAGGGCAAAAGGAAATGAAATCATACTTTGAACATTTTAATAAGGACACTACTCTTATCCATGAAGTCTTAGGCCTCATTGTCTAATCATCTCACAAAGTCCCCTCCTCATACTGATGCACCCGCATTAGGTTTCAGCATGAAGTTTGGAGGAGACAAAAACATTCAGACTAAAATTGTTTGAACTATGGACCCACAAATTCTTCTCTTCCTCATATACAAAGTGCATTTATTCTAGTGTAATAGTCTCAAAACTCTTAACTTGTTCCAACATCAGCTAAAATATCTAAAATCTCATTTAAATATTATCTAAATGAGATACAGATGTGACTCCAGATCAGTAAGATAGAGGTGATGATTCAGCCTGAGGAAAATTCTTCTCTAAATTGTTAGCATGTGATATCAAACAAGTTAAGAGCTTCTGAAATATAATGGTGGAGCAGCACAGAGTTACCAGTCCAAAGGAAAATGTAAGAAAAGGGTAACAGTTTACAAATAAAGTCACAACAACAACATGGGAAAGATTAAATACTGAGGTTTAAGAATGATCTTCGATGCCCTGTCCTCACTTCTGTGAGTGGGAAACATGAGTCTCTCTCCACCTCTCCTTGGCTTTACTGGGTACAGCCCACATGACAGTTCAGATGGGTTGGAGTCATGTCCCTGTGGTTGTGCCAGGCTGCCATTGCATGCTAGCAGTTACACAATCATGAAGTCTTGGGGGCAGCCCCACCCTAACAGTTCCACTGGACACTCTGAAAGTGTCACAGTCCCATAGCTGTGTCTTAGGTTCTCTGTGCAGCTCTTCTGCCCTGTGGCACTTCTTTCTCTGGCTCCAGAAACTCCACAAGGCATCCTTTGAAATGTAGATGGAGGCAGCCATGCTGTCATAGCTTGAGCACTTACAGAGTTAGCTCTACATGGATGCCACCAAGGTTTATTCCTCATTCCCTCTGGATCAGTGGTCCAGCCCAGGATTGGGCTCACTTGGGCCACAACTAGTGTTGCTAAGAAGCACTGTACCAAAATGTGTGAAGCAGAAACTTCAGGCAGGAGTACAGTGAGCTCCAAGGACTTGTGGGTATTCTGGGACCCTCCTTGAAACCATTCTGCCCTAAAGACTCTGGTAATTTGGACCCATGGGGGAGTGACAACTTCAAAGATCTCTGAAGTGCCTTTTGGGTCATTTTCCATTGTCCTGATGAATAGCATTTAATTCATTTCTAGCCATACCAATCTCTTCATCAAACGTTCACTTGCCGCCTTATTATTATATCTTCCTAACACACTTTGTTATTCCTTACAACCTGGTCTAGCCAAAAATCTATCAAATCTTTAAATTCTCTTTTCCTTTCTATGCAAATTTCATCAATAAATTGTTCCTCTCTTCTGGCATATAAACAATCAACAGAATCCATGCATTTTGTTGAGATATTTTGTCTTATCAAATACCCTAATTGATCACTATCAAGTTGTTCCTTCAATGAAACATCCGGACATAAATACAGGCCAGCCAGCTCTTTGTCACTTTATAACACCAATGACCTTTCCACCTTTCCTTTAATTTCCAGTATTTTATTTCTTATTTCCAGCTAGGGCCTCAGAATTGTTTTTATTGTCCATGTTTTTATCAACAGTCTGATCATAATAATATAAGTAATCTCTGAGAAGCTTCAAGACTACTTCTGTCTCAGTCTGTTTGCACTGCCATTAATACTCTAGTAGTTTATAAATAATGGAAAATTATTTCTCAAAGTCTGAAGGATGAAAATCCAAGAGCAACGGTACAGGGAGGTTCAGTGTCCAGTGAAGGTCTGATGTCTGTTTCCAAGATGGTGCCTTGTTGCTGTGTCCTTACATGGTGAAAGGAATGAATGCTACACTCTCATAAGGCAGAAGGCAAAGGAGGAAAAGAAGCCGAACTCATTCCCTCAAGCTCTTTTACAAAGGTACTAATTCCGCCCATGAGAGCAGAACCTGCGTGCCCCAATCACTTCCAAAGGTCCCACCTATTATTGCTGTTGCACCAGTCATTAAATCGTGACCCTGGAGTTGATCTCTGGGTGGGCACAAACATGTAAGTCACAAGCATCAAGAAATACAACCCATTTACTCTGCTTCTAGATATCTGCATAAGCCGTCTATCTATTTTTCATGTCTAAGTAACCTTTTACTGAAAGCTGTGAAGTGAATTTTAGGTAGAATATCTGGTCCACTCAAAACTAATCAAGAAAACTGTTGATCACATGTGCTTCATTGAAAATATACATGATCTTCTGGGATTTGTGAATTCCCTAGAGATACATGAGAGTAATTATGAATGTACTTAATAAAAAATAATTAAAGTGTAAGAGACAGAAAAGAATCATCTATCTGCTTCTGAAATAAAATATATCAGTTATTTGGAGTGGTTTATGATTATTTAATCATAGTTATCTCAATTCTGACTTTTATATTGACTCTTAATTTCTTTCTTCATGTATTTGTCATTTTTTTCATTTAATTATTCAACCAAAATACATGTATGACATGTAACAAACTTTGGTTTCCTATATGTCGGGAACTGTGTTAAGGGGTGCTCATAGAGTCCTGAGTAAAGTAGGTGTGGTAGCCACCTTCACAGAGGCTGGTATCTGTCTGAAGGGACATAATAAACTAGTGATGATGTAAAGAACTATATAATTGCTAAAAATGAAATGATAGAAAATTTCCTGAAGGCCATTAGACTATATATGATGGAAAAATAAATCTAAATTAAGATTGGTGAAATGGACATTTTTCTTCATCAAAATTGTGATAAGCAATGAGATGTAATAGCTCATTATCAATGTATTAGTGTAACAGAGACTCAAATAATTAGGATACTGGGTAGTAGACATTAGGGCACAGTTAAATATATGATCACACTGGAATTCATGTAATGAATACCTCATTGAGATTGAGAGGAATGAGATTCCTTATGGACATTTTGAATAAAGAACAAATTTACTCATACGGAGATAGGAATAAGTAATGTTCTAGTTCTGAATAAAATGTAATGGGAAGTACAAAGGTAATCCTGCTCACAGAATTGACAAGACACACCACTGGAAAAGTAGGCAGAGCCAGAGAGGATGAGAGTTTTTATGTGTCTTTCCTGCCTGGATACAAGATATTCTTGGTTTTGCCATATAATCAGTTGTAAAGCGTGTGTTGCCATCCATAGGTCTCACAGGGAAACTTAGAGATGGAGTTTTTTTTACATTGATTCTGATTCCCTCGAATATTTAGCCTTTTCATATATTCATCTTGGTGTAGCAGATATTTCTATTGCAAGGAGATACGAAGAATCTGCCAGTTCTTTCCCTTGAATGTAACAGCTACTTACTGCCACCCTGTGGAAGTCGTTAAGTCTAAGTGTCAGTATCTAAGAGGTTCTAACGTATACCTTCTTGTAGACCTACAATTGGAATGATAATAGTTAAGGAAATAAGGATAAGTGCAGATGGGTTTTCAATGAAGATCACCTGTGTGTTCTGTGAATCTTCTGCAGTATTACATCATATACATGTTAGGCTACTTCTAATTCTGCATTGTGTTATGTTGTGTCTGTACTCAGGATTAAATTTGTTTGTAGTATTTCACATTCCAATGCTCCCTACTCCTTGAGCAGATATCTATCATCTCCCTTTCTCCCTTGTACCACTTTCAAATAAATTGTCTTCTCTTAGTTTAAACTCAGTTTCTTAAAAATAGGTTAAATTTGTTTGAGTATTGATTATTTGTCTGATGTTCTTATCTTTTTTATATTACTTAGTTTTTTAAAATATATATCTAACCTTTGATTAGCAACTCTACATCTCCATATCCTACATTGTTTTCAAGTAAGAATTGCTTTCTTGGAAATCTTTATGCCTTCACTGTCCTCTAAAATGACTACTTAGTAGCAAATATTAAATGAGAGAAATATAACCAAATCAACCTAAGGTGCTCTATGACCAAAGATTTATTCAGAGAGGACTCAAAGAGGACATAAGTGAAAGGTTTATTGTATTAAAACTAATCAATCATAACTGTAACTTGGAAACGTGATAGATAAAAATAAGACCACTTCACACCTCAAGCTATGAGTTTATAAAGCCTATTTATTCTAGGACTTACATCTTATAATGTTCCCTGTCTTGGAATCTCTATATAACAGTGCAAACAAGGGTGCACATTAGAATCACTGGGAGCACTTTAAAAAATACATCAAATGATAGGCCCGTCTCCAGCTCAACTTATTTAGAAATACTCCCAAATTGATTATAATGTGCAATCAGACGATAATGTTACATACCAAGAATATTTGATTTAAGACATTACACAATATCAAATGGATTGAGAATAATTGGACAAGAAAAAGCAAATGGTGTTGCATAAAGCTCTATATTCAGTTAATGGAAATCTATAAATATAAGATGCAACAGAAAGTGAATTTCCTACTTTTCTTTCCAAGAAATTGAGAAAAAAAAAAAACCTTAGGTAACTGTAGGCAAGAGAATTGATTTAATTTTAATACATTCCAGATTTATCTGATGATTATATTTTCCAAATACAGCTGTATCTGTTCACTGAGTTTCAGGTTTCTCCAGTATCATAGTAATTTGCAGTTGCAGGATTAGTTTAGTATATGAGGCCCTCATTTCTGTATAAAATTGAATCCTTCTATAAGAATTCCACATTTTAATTTCAGCTAACAGAGAACATAGTTACTACTAAAGTCTGCATTCTCCAAAATGCACTTCAAAAATGTCAGCTTCTTCTCTGCATAACTGAGGCGTCTTTGAACATGCTCTGTACATACATCCCACATTCATTGCCCTCAACCGCAGCCTGGGGATGGGGACCTTACAGTATTTCTCACTTTTGCAAGAATCACAACTTCTAAATTTCATGGTGAAAATGAAACTATCCCTTTATCCCACAGGCTGAGATATGGTTGCTATAATACTGTCTAACATAATTTTGAGTCATAGCTACAGATCTGCATTTTTTCACTGACCATTTTATGGTCATTTGGATGTATTCAGGATAATCACTAGATTTTTCATTTCTAATTAAATGTCAACATCAAATAATTTGTTTTTTGTCTCTGAAATACACACTTTCTCATTGCATCTCCCTAATTCTCCCTCTTATCTATCTACATCACTCTAGCTGAATTTGATATTTTCAAAAGGTTCCAGTAAACTAATTCTAAAATGTTGTGGGATTTCTCCTTGTGGTGATATAATGGACTCTTATAGATCAATGAGACTTTGATTACCAGAAGAATGAATCTTTGAGAGCAGAATGCACTCTAAAGTAGCAGTTTGTTCAGAAGAAGGAGAGTAGATATTTTGTCATGAAATTCCATCCCCTAAATTTCTCAAATCCCTTATAGTGTTCACCTTGTTCTAACTCAAAGTTGGCTCCCCAAACATTTATAGAGCATCTAAAATATACCGTATGCTAGGAATCGGTACCACACTGTCGTGCTCATATGGATATAAATGTAAAAAGCTAACTGAAAAAATGATGTGATATAGGTGTGGAACAGATCTATAGGGGTACATGTAAGCCATCTAGATTTAGAAAAGATTCATAGAAGAATACACATAACACCTATCTTAAAAGATAAGTGACCATTGTATGTAGAATGTACCAATACATGTTCTTGGTTTAAAAAAAAAAGATAAGTAGAAACTGCACCAGTGAATCAATACAGCAAATGCAGGAATACATTTGAAAGTCTGAAAACATGCACTATCAAGAGCTACAAGTACTTTGGCTTTATAATATAAAACACAAGACAGAAATTACTAGGTATGAGGATACAGAGAAGATTAAAACACACAAGCCATGTTAAAGACCTTGAAATTGAATCTCTCAGCAAATTCTTTTTGAAATCATGATTGTGATAGCCTCTCCGTAGACATGAACTAACTAGTGATTTGGTTTTTAGTCCCTCCCCTTATTGAAACAGAGCAGCTCAGTTTCTACTTATTGGTATTCATTTATACTGACATCTAATATTTAACTTAATCAAAACCTGTTTAGGTTAAAGCCAAAAACTCATGCCTATGCTTTCAATAATAATGAACCAGACTTTCCTTTAAACAAGATTATTGTGATCTGATTGAGGCCTTAAGCAGATCTCTCTGGTCGTCTTTGTATATTATGAATTCAAGGTCAAGATTGTGGCTCAGAGATTCTTTATTAGATGCAGCTTAGACTATTAAATGATTTGTCTAAGCGGCCAAAACTACAGCAAAAATGTTATTAATTTTCTGGTTTATCACTTGATTACATAGTTCCTACAATATCTCTTCCCCTTGAGAAGGAATCTGCCCCTAGTAAAATCATAATCAAATCAAGATGATTATGTTTCTGTTTTTATAATTCTCACATTAGCAAACACATCTAGGCTGTGACTATACTAAGTCCTTAACCTTGATTCCTATATTTACTACTAAGGGGCTGAGTACTGCCTGGTCCTGCTCAAAAGGGCGTCACTGAACATGAGCTGTGGTGACCTGGGCAATGGGAAAACGTGGGCTCATGGCTCTATCACCTGTTACATCAGCCCTGGTTCTCCATCTGGCTCTGGGTTCCCAAAACAGCACCAGAGAACACATCTGAATGCTTTTCAAGGTTCTTGTGTCAGTTTTCTTTTTCTTGTGTCAGATTTGCTAATGTTATTTATCGAAACTACATCAAATAATCAAACTCAAGTAGAGAAAGAAGTAGAGGGAAATACTCCACATCTTTATAGGAAGAGCAACAAAGATACATTGTAAAAGGGATGTGTTCAAAAATGGGAAGAATTTGCAGCCAATTTTATTGCCGTCTGTCATAGAATATGTTTTGCCCAAATATTCATTTGAATTTTCTCTTCAAACTACATTTTCAAATACCAGTACTCTTTTAATGTTTTCTCAGTAATTGCTTAGTATCCCTTTATTTTCATACAATAATATAGTATGGAAGCATTAATATTTAGAGACTATTTATTTTAACTTGAAATGGCTTGCTTTGATTTCTTTATACTTTGCCCTATCTCTACTGTGACTTCTACAGTGGCTGCCCTTAAATCAAGGGCCATCTATTTATTCTTTTTGAAACTAAGGAAACTGTGTTTAGGTTAACCCCACAGCCCTAAGCCATCAAACACTGCACACAAAATAATTAAAATATCTGTCCAAAATTATTTATTAATATCAGTGAGTTTATAATCATCATAATTCTTGAGTATGCACTTGTTACCTTTACTAACAAACTCAGGTTACACTTACACACAATCTTTTAAAAAATTCAAAACTGGCTTCTTTTCTAGGCTCTTTGGTAAGTCTTTTAAAGCTGTCTTCAAATTACACTGCCTTCTAAATATATCTTCATCTAATTCCCTCCTGTTGCCCTTAGCCTTAATCGTGAATCTGTGCATATGTTAAATCTTTAGTAACACACTAGCTATTAAATTTAGCATAAAAATTAACCATAATATGATGCAAAATTCTCATTTTTTTGAGGAAAAATTTGAGGTTTAAATAATTGACTTATCCAAAGTAACAATGATATTTACATGATATTTTCTATAAAATTTAACTTGGCTGTTCCATTTCCATCTCCAATATTTTGAACTAAAAAGAAGGCATCATTTTGTGTTCACTGGTGTGGTCATAAGCAATATTTGATTGTGGCAAGGTAACACAGGGATCAAAAGAAAGGTAATTATTTTTATTCAAGAAGTAATACATATATATAAAAGCAGGATCTATCTATCCATCATCTATCGATCGATCAATCTATCTGGTATATTTTATTGTCCCAGATAATCCGTTGTATTTTATAGTTTGGTTTCCCCATAGAAGACACTTCTAAGGCATGATTATTTTGTGTGTAGATTGTAAAATTACTCTGTGCTTATTATTTTAAAGTATTCAATAAGATAGAAATTTTGTAGCATTTTCTAAACGCCTATATATTCTTTGATGTTGAGACCGTCTGAATTTGATTAAGCATATCTAATCAAGTTTTATCTATTTTAGGTCTGATAGTGTACCCCTAAGTGTCTGTGGTCAACTGTTACTGAAAGTCTCACTGAAAATGTAATAATTGCAAGGAATTATGTTAAGATATGCAGTTAACCTAGCTGTCTAATTTGTGATTCAGTGTTGGATCCATCTATACCAAGTGAAAGGCAAGGGTTTGATCAGTTAGTCTTGGAGCCCTGCAAAACTTGAAGAATTTGCATTTTGATGAAGTGAAAATATTCTTAGAGTTATTACAGATGCATTATCGCTATACCCTGTCAAGTGATTGCTCATTGCTCATTATCTTCTGTGTAGTTTAATGTCTCCACCCTCTTTGACGGGCCCTATTTAAGAAAAAAGTTTTTAGAGCTAACTTCAGCAATAAAAATTGATAGTTCTGTTGAATGACTAGTTATATATATATAGTTAAATATGCTTCTACTTTTTACTTTGCTTTTGGAAAACAGAGCAAAATATGTGATTCCAGCCTATGATTTATATAAGTCCTTAGGGCCAGTTCCTCTGTGTGATGTTTATCTTTCTTCAACACAGAATGTATTTTCTGGGCTTTCCCCCGACAAACTTAACATTCTAGTTTTAGTTTTAATTCCTGTTGGCTGTTTCAAATTGACCGTAGGATAAGTAAGATTGAATAAATGAATACATGCAGCTATACGTAAGAGCACACATTTCGAATAGCTACTATATTAGTTTTCTTACGTCTGTATACTGCTTCCTTTTCACATAGATTTCTGATATAGGCAGTACTATTTTAGATAGGAACAGGAAATTCAACTTTAAATGAGTTAAATTGTTGCCCGTGTTTAGATAAAAATTTGAAAAATCCAAACCAAGCACTAAAACTCAGGATTACTGATTATTGTTCTCTTTTATTGTGTCATAATACGAATAAAATTTCTTGTGAAATAAAGATAAAATCAGTTACTGAGGTTGAATGCTTTCAATAGCATAAATCCTCTGTAGCATAGCAGTTGGAATAGAAGGTCCAGTCTGTGGGTTTCTGCTTTCTCTGCATAAAATTAAGATACATGTAACATTTTTGCAGAAGAACATATCACTTAATATGTATTTTTCTCTTCAGGCTCCATAGCCACAGTTGATTTTAGGTGTGTGTTTCTCAACATGCTAGTGGAAAATATTTCAAGTTTAGTTCTATTCTTAGCAGAAGTACATTATTTTGTGATTGTATGAAAATTACTGATTTAATTAGTCTCTAATATTTTAGATGAAAATTATATACTTTTTAGTTGAGGAATCACATTCTTGCTGAATAATAATAATAGTCATGCTGATCTTGATGATAGTAATAGTAGCTCCAGATAGGCTAAGTTATACTTGCGCTAAGCCAGATGCTGTTTTAAGAGGTTTGTTGTGTTATCTTATTCTGAGTGTATTCAATTTTTCTTCACTTTCAAGAAAAGGAAATAGAGGCTCAAAGAGTTTAACTTGGCAAAATTCCATTTTTCAATTTTAAAAACTGTCTTCTATCCCTAGCAACTTGACTTCAGAAAATATGCTCTTCTTTACCATGTTGCGTTCTCACTCTTTTGCAGTATTCCTTCTTTGTTTGTCATAAAAATTGCTGTGTCGTGAGTATTTATCAGAAAAAAAGGTGTGTTCTCCTTTCATGACTCGGGGGCCATTTAAAATCCACCTGGTACGTTTACACCAAAATTCCTCATATTTTTTGTTGTCTTATGGCATTGACTGTATCTGTAATTTTGTGAAAATCTAGTGGCACCTGGAGAAAAATTGGATGAAGCTATAGAATTTAAAACATATGTGTCTGCTTTCTTATATTATTTTGTCTATAGAAAATATGTTATAGAACACTATGTGTGATTTATTTTTGCATTTAAAAGTAACGCCCTAACCCTGAGATTCCACCTCACTCCACAAAGAATGGCTATTATCAACAGATCAGCCAATAACAAATGCTGGAGGGGCTGTAGAGAAAAAGGAACCCTTCTCCACTGTTGGTGGGAATGTAAACTGGTACAACTGCTATGGAAATCAGTGTGGAGATTCCTCAGGGAACTAGGACTAGAGATTCCATTTGACCCAGCTATTCCACTTCTTGGTATCTTCCCAAAAGAATTAAAAGCATCATATCGCAGTGATATATGCACACCCATGTTTATAGCAGCACAGTTTGTAATAGCTAAATTGTGGAAGCAGCCCAAATGCCCATCAACAGCAGAATGGATTAAGAAAATGTGGCTTTTTTATACAATGGAGTACTACTCTGCCATAAAGAATGATAAGCTTGAGATATTCCTAGGTAAATGGATGCATTT
Source organism: Hystrix cristata (assembly GCA_004026905.1). Taxonomy (NCBI): domain Eukaryota; kingdom Metazoa; phylum Chordata; class Mammalia; order Rodentia; family Hystricidae; genus Hystrix; species Hystrix cristata. Next base: position 84,845 of record PVJO010003831.1, read on the forward strand.
TGAGACCATACTCTTAAGTGAAATAAATCAGACACACATGTTTAAATACCGCATAGTTTTCTGGTGTGAGAAACTGAAGTGTAAATAAAGACTAAAATGTATCATATTGGGAGAGGGAAGAAAATGTCCAAATGGGAAAGGGAACAAGGGAGGGGGAAAGGAACAGAGGGACAAGAGAAATAAGAAATGGAAGGAAAAAATGGAAACAAAGCTTTTGTAAATAGGGAGGGAGGAGGGGGTGAGGGGAGGGGAATGGGAAAAAAAAGAAGCAATAAGATATGTCATGTAGAGGTACAAATCCCCTATGATGAATGTTATCACTATGTACATCTACAATGTACCATTAACATAAAATTAAAAAAAAAAAGTAATGCCCTGTGATGGTTAAGCTTAATTGTCAACTTGGTTGGCTTGGAAGCCACCTATGTGATTAGTAAAGTACACTTCTGAGTATGTCTGTGTGAGTCACAGAGGTGTGACCTTCTGCATTGTCCCTTTTTTGAAATATCATAATTTATTGTTTTTCTTTTTCTAGATTTATTAAGGTATAACTAAAAAAATTGTATATATTGAAAATCCACCAAGTGACAGTCTCATACATGTACAGTGTGAAATGATTACCAAAAATAACACATCCGTCACTTCACTGAGTTACCATTTTTTGTGTGTGATAAGAACACTTAACATCTATGCTGTTGGTAAATTTCAGGTACACTATATGGGTTAACTATAGTCACTGTGCTGCATTATATCCCCATAACTTATTCATCTTATATCTAAAAATTTTTACCCTTTGACCAGTATCTTCCCATTTCCAGCCCCTGGTATCCACTATTTTATTCTTTCCTATGAAATGTGGCTTTTTAAGATTCCAAATAAAGGAGAGCTCATACAATATTTATCTTTTTGTGTCTGAATTATTTTACTTAACATAATGTCCTTCAGGTTTATCTATGTTGGCAGAAATGGTAGAATTCTCTTATTTTTTATAATGAAAAATAATCTGTTTTTTCATTATACAGATGCTCCCTATTTCACAATGGTTCAACTCAGAATTTTTGCTTTAGAGTAATGCAAAAATGATACCCACTCATTCGACACTGTACTTTGAATTTTGAATTTTCACCCTTTCCTGGGCTTGAGGCATGTGATATGTACTTTCTAATGACATTCGCAGAGAGATGAGGCATACTTCAGTCACTCATCCAAGCATGAAGGTAAACAACTGATATCCAGAATACTGTGTTGTTAAACTGTGATGTCTGGTGAGTTAGTGTATTAAATGCATTTTTCTATGTATAGTATTTTCAACTTACAGCAAGTTTATTGGTAAACTTGTAGTTCAAGGAGTGCCTGAATATATACCATAATTTTATTATCCATTCATCTACGGGCACTGAGGATATTTCTGTTACTGTTATTACTATTATACCATTGTGGATAATGCATTAATAACAGGGAGCACAGTTTGTTTAAGATAATTGTCTAATGCTCTTTAGATATATAGCAAGATGCATGATGGCTGGATCACAGGTGGTTTATTTATTTATTTTTAGTTTTTGAGGTATATCCACATTGCTTTCCATAATGCTTATGCAAATTTACAATCCAACAATAGTGTATGTGGACACACTTTTCTCCACACTGGACCGACACTTACCTTCTTACTCTTCTATAATAACCATCCGTAAAGCCATGAGGTACTATCTCATTGTGGTTTTGATTTGAATTCTCTTGATTATTAGTACCTTGAGCATATCTTTATTCATTTCCTGGTCATTTTTATGTCTCCATTTAAAAATACCTGTTAAGGTCCTGTGTTCATTGTAAAATTCAGGTTATTTGTTTTCTTGCTATTGGGTTCATTATATATTTTGGATCTTATCTCCTGTGGGAGATTTGATTTATAAATTTCTCTTTCTATGGTATATCTTTTTATGTTGTTTCTTGTTTCTTTTGCTATGTAGAAACCTTAGTTTCACGTAAGCCCACGTAGTTATTTTTGCTTTTGTTGTCTGTGCTTTTGGTAGCATATTCTAAAACTCTAGTAGTTTTTTGGTTTTGTGTCTCACATTTAAGTATCTAATTTCTTTCAACTTATTTTTGTGTAGGATGTAAAAATAGAATGCAGTTAATTCTTTTGCATGCAAATGTTCAGTTTTCTCAACACTTTGAATCATTCTTTTCCTCATTGTGTGTTCTTGGTACCTTTGGTTGATTACACAAATGATAAATTTATCCTTGGTTTCTTTATTCAGCCCTGTTGGTCTATGTACCTGCTTTTAATTTCAGAACCAAGGTGTTTTGATTATTATAGCTTTGTCACATTAGCCAAATGTGTTGGTTCTAGCTTTATTCCTCTTTCCCAAGATTGCTTCAGTCATTACAGAAATTTTGAGTTTCCATGTGAATTTTAGGGTTACTTCCCTATTTCTATTAAAACACTATTGGAATGCTGATAGATATTACACTTCATTTGGAAATTGCTTTGAGTATTTGGGGTATTTTAATAATATTAATTCTTCCAATACATGGCTGGGATATAGGTCCGCTAATTTGTCTTCTTTAATTTCTGAAATGGTTGGAATTTAATTTGCCAACCTTTTTTTTCCTTTTTTTTTGGTTCTGGGGCTTGAACTCAGGGCCTTGTGCTTGCAAGGCAAGCGCTCTAACCATTGAGCTAAATCCCTAGCCCTGTCTTCTTTAATTTCTTTCATCAACATCATGTAGTTTTCAGTGTACAAATGTTTCAGTGCCTTGGTTAAATTAATTGCTAAGCATTGTATTCTTTTTGATGGTTCAGTGAATGAAACAACTTTTCTAATATATGTAAGTGCATGTGGCTGCAAACGAAAACAATTTAACTTTTTATTTTCTGACTTGGATTTTTTTTTCTTGTCTTATTCTATGACTAGGACTTCTATATTGATGGAATTGGTGAGAGATCGCATCTGTCTTGTTTTCAGTCTTAGAGAATATTCTTTCAAATTTTCATTACTGAACATGATGTTAGCTATGGGCTTAGTATCTATGACCTTAATTATGTTGAAGTATATTCCTTCTAGCCTTAATTTGAGGTTTCTTAGTGAAAGCATGTTGAATGCTCTTGTTTACACGTATTTAGATGAATGTTTGATTTTTAAACTTTGTTCTATAAGTTTGGTATATTGGATGAATCCAACTCAATTACAGCGGACTGGTCCTTTTAATGTGCTGATGAATTCAGTTTCATAGTTTTTTGTTGAGGTATTTTTATCTGTGTCATGGAGAATGTTAGCTTATAGTTTTATTTCTCTTTAGTGTTTTTATATGACTTTAGTGTTAGTGTATTTATAGACTCATAAAATGAGTTCAGAAATATTCCCTAATCTTCAGTTTTGGGGAAAAGTTTGAGAAAGATTGGAATTGCATTTGTGACTTCATCTTGTCCTGGACTTTTCTTTTGATTTCTGCTTTTTTTGGGGGGGGGGGGCAGGTGCAGTGCTAGAGATCTAACTCAGGGTCTTGCACTTGCTAGGCAAAGTGCTCTACCACTGAGCTAAATCTCCAACCCGTCTTTTGATTTTTTTCTAAGTCTATTTAATCATTATTGATGTATTCAGGTTTTATATTTACGCATGCTTCATTCTTGGTAGATCATGTGTTTAAAAGTTTTTCTATTTCTTCAGCGTTGTCTACTTTGTTGCTATATAGTTCACAGTAGTCTATTATGGTCCTTTGTATTTCTCTAGTATCAAATGTAGTGTCTCTTTTTTCAATTATACTTTCACTCATTCGAGGCTTTGCATCTTTTTTCTTTGTTAGTTAACCTAAAACATTCTCAATTTTTTAAACAAACCACCATTTGTGCCACCCTTTTTTCAAGGATTTATTCATTTACTTCTGTTCTATTCTCTTCTTTCTGCTAACTTTGGTCTTAGTTTATTTTTTAGGTCTTGCAGGTGTAAAGTTCAGTTGTGGTGGCCTTTCTTTTTCATTAATATGAGAGCTTCTCACTATATAAATTATCTTTTTATAATTGCTCTGGTAGCATCCCATACATTTTATTATACTGTAATTTTGTTTTCATTTTTCTCAAGATAAACTTGGGTTTACCTTCTGATTTCCTTTGTTACGTATTCAGGATTCAAGAATGTGTTAATTTCTACACATTTGTGAATTTTCCAATTTTCATTCTATTAATGATTCCTAATTTTATACCTTTATGTTTAGAAAATGTACTTGATATGATTTCAGTCTTCTTAATTTGCGAACACTATTTTTTTTTGTGGCTCAATATATGATCTGTCCTCAAGAATGTTCTGTGTGGGCTTGAGAAGCATGTGGACTTCTCTATTAGGTACAATCATGTACATATGTGTGTTAGGTCTATTTGGTCTATAAATTATTTAAGCCCAATATTTCCCCATTGATTTTCTGTCTGGATGATTTGTCAATTCTTGAAACTTAAGGTCTTGAAATCCCCAACTATTCTTATATTTTGCTATTTTCCCCTTAAAGTCTGTTAATATTTGCCTTATTTGGATATTCTGGGAATAGATGAATACATGCTTATTTACATTTTTTGCATCCTATTGATAAATTTACCCCTTTATTATCATATATTGATAACTTGATGAATGTTACCTTATATGTGATGAGTAACTTTTATCTTTTTGTTTTCAAAGTTATCTCTGACTTTGCTTTAATAATGTGTCTAAAGATAATCTTTTTTGGGTTCATCTTTCTTGAGATCATTTGAGCTTTATGAATCTGGATATGTACACTCTTTCAAAAATTTTGAAAATTTCAGCTGTTATTTCTTTAAGTAAAGTTTGTTTTGGTGCCCTTAATCTCCCTCTTCTAGAACTTTCATAATAGATATTTGCTCACTTGATAGCATCCCTAGACCACATGTGATTTCCTCATTGTTTCATTATTTTTGTTGCTCTTCCTGGGTATTTTCAGTGGTCTGTCTTTGAGTTTATTGATTATTTTTCTGCGATAAAATCTACTACTGAAAATCTATAGAACTTTTAAAGTTCTGTTAGTGTAATCTTTCTTTCCAAGATTTCTATTTGGCCTTTTTATTTGACTTTTATTCATATATTCAATTTCTATTTTGTCCATTCGTTGTTTTCCAGATTTGGTTTAGGTGTATATGTGTGTTTCTTGCATCTCATTGAGGTTCTTTCAGGATTATTTTAATTTTTTTAGGCAATTCCTAGATCTTCTTTTGTTTGGAGTTGATTTTTTTTATTAATTTCCTCTTGCTGCACCATTTTTACCTGTGTCTTTATGATCCATGTAGCCTTGTATTTATTTCTTTGCATTTGAAGGAGTAAACACTTCTTCCAGGCTTTAAATATTGATTTTGGTAGGTAAAAATCTTCTAATGTTGGGTGCCCAGGTTGACAGAATTATTTCTAGGATTGCCACGGAGCAGAGTTAGAGCTGGTCATTTGGTTGCTGTTGTGTCTGCAGTAGAGAATATAATCTTTGGGATTTCCGGGACTTCAGGGCATGTCAATCCTGGCTGTTCCCTGGGAAGACAGAACTAATTCTATCCCTACTCACTAAGAATTGCATGAGACAAGTGTCTCCTTAGAGTCCACAGACGATGGGTGTGTTACCATTTGCACAGATGTCTGTGGATCCTGCTGAGTCCCTGTAACAGTTTTTAGCAATCTGTGGACAAGTCCCTGGGCGGGCAGCATGGGATCTACACCATGACTGAAAGAGTCTAGGAGTGAATAGCAGGGATGTTCAGAATCAGTAATCATACCAGGGTTTGTCGGTTTCTGTTCGTGGGGCACAGACGTGTTTTGTCCACTGGAATCCTGCAGGCATGATTGCTCTTCATCATGGCTAAAAGGACCTGACATTTGGTTACTAGGCACATTTCAAATAGGCTCATATATAAAACATTATTTGCCTGTTAGTGATTTTTCTTTAAATTTCCTGTATCTGCTTTGTAGTTTCACTATTTGCTTATGGTTTACCTAGCTATACTATTATTTGTGATCATCCTATTTAAGGTTATCTAAATCTATTGAGTTAATGTGACTGTTAAACTTAATAATTTTGAAGGCATTATTTCTTCAAAAGTTTTTCTTTTCTTTCTTTCTTTCTTTTCTTTCTTTCTTTCTTTCTCTCTCTCTCTCTTTCTTTCTTTCTTTCTTTTTTGTAGCACCATATTTTCTTCCTTTTCCAGGACCATGATTAGTCCAAGTTCAGGCCCTTTTACATTATTCAACAGTTTCTTGACCTATATATTTTTAAAACCATTATTCCAGTTAGTTCAGTTTTGATAATTCTCACTGATCTATGTTCAAATTCATAAACTCTGATCTTTATTTTGCTATTGAATCCTTTCAGTGAAATTTTCTTATTTTATCTTTCAGTTGCTGACTCACAATTTGATTTTTCTTTTTATCTTTTATATTTTTGCTATTATATTTTATTTTACACATCTTCCAAGGTTGTACATGGTTGTTTACTCAGTGTTTTAAAAATAATTGCTTTAAAGTCTTAGTTAGACGGTTCCAACATCTGTAGCATCTTGTCATCAGCATCTCTTGTTTATTTTTTCACAAGTAAGATGTGATTTTCATGACTCTTTGTGTGCTGAATAATTTTTAATTGAATCTTAGGCATTCTGAGCATAGCAGTATGAGACTCAGGGTCCTATTTAATTCCTATAGGTATTGTTGATATTTTTGCAGGCATTTTATATGGTTAGGGTCAGACTGTAGTGTCCAACTCAACTTTGTGGACTTTATTCCCAGGTTGCTTCAATATTTAAAAGGTTTGTCCAGCTATTTGCATTAATCCTCCACGTATGCTACCTGCGTTCATCCTGGGAATTGAGTGGAGGTTTATACACTAACTCAGTTTTCCAATATGAATTCCAATTCAGATTAGACCCATGCATTTACAGTTAGAGACTTACATTGAGTTTTCAGTTTGGGAATGCTAGGTGGATTTTATACAGCAACCAGAAGAATACGAGAGAAAGAGAATATATTTGTTTCTGTGTAATGTGAGTTCTAATAAGTTAAATTTAGGACACGAAGGCTTGAGAACACTAGTGTTCTGAAGAGACGTCAAAGTGGAAAAATACGTGTGTATTATTAAATCTATATTGTAGTACAAATAACAGTCTTATTCTTACCCTAAAAGAATTTAGATTCCTGTTAATGTAAAGAATATTCTTTTATACCCAACCCTCCATGTTAAAATCTGTGATTTTGAGCAAATTTTCATCTGTGCTTCAAGTGATTGATTTATAAATGGCAGCAGTAGTATATTTCCCAGGTCACTTTTAGGCCTTAATGAGATGCCTTATATTATTGCCAGTAATAATTAATACATGTTTCTTTGACTCACCACCCTTTGGAGAAAAGAAATACCCTGGCCTGTTACTACTTTGCTACTGCTACACTTTTGAACCAACTGGCGCATATCTTTGAAAAGGCTGGAGGAGTTACTGATTATGAATCTCAAGGGCTCTTTTTCAAATTTGGCTCCTTTGAAGTGCAGGACGTACACACACAGCAGGCACAGTTATCACATGGAGACTGTGCTGAGTGGTTAAGCCTCTGCTCGCTGTGTCTAAACCATTTGGCAAGCGTAACAGTCTCTTTTTCCTTCACAAGCCCAAATGTGTCCCATTTGGCAAACAAATAGTAGACCTCTGTCAATGCAGACATTCATCCTGTCATGCTTTTTGGCAATTAAAAATGTACTACTAAGGTGTGAATAAATTAATATCTGAAATTTTAGTTAGAAGCATTGAGTAACTGTGTCATTTATCTTTCCAAATATTTTGAAAAGATTATTTAACAAGGAAAGATGAAGATCCTGATTAATAACATGTATTTTGACAGTGGATATTTTAGAGGCCTGTATATCTTATTTGGATCTATACATTTTGGTGTAGAAGGTTAAAAAAGGTCATACTCCATAGTGACACAAAGATTATTTTTTGTAAATACAATACCAACCATATTTTTCTGTGACCTTGAGAGTTCAACAAAATATCCACAGATGTACTTGGTACAATTAATGTTTCTTAGTCTGATATATAATCTTGCTACTCAAAGATAAGCATGATTACCCGTGAGTGTGTGAATAATGCCCTTCCCTAGATTTTTCTAATGTGACTTTTTATTGGAACAACCTTAGGTTACTCATATGCACACTGAAATTGAAAATCACTACTATATGTGATTCTTTGGAATCTTCCCCCAGCTTGGTATTTCTGGTCTGATGCCTAGTGTTCCCTTCATGTTTACCAGCCTAGTCTGACACTAATTCGATCTGTGACTATTGATCTTGATCGCCAATTTGATTGGCTTAAAGGATCAGTAAAGCATATTCTGGGGTGTGTGCATGGGTCATGGGGCCATACCCCTGAGGACTGTATCTGGCCCCTGACCCTTTCCTCTTTGGCACTCCTCTGTGCTCTGCTTCCTTGCTGCCATGAAGTGAGCTGCTTTCCTCCTTTATAGCCTCCCAGCAGGATGTTTTGGAGCCAGCTGATCACAGACTGAAACCTCTGAAACCACGAACTAAATTAAATCTCCCCTCCTTTAGGTTGCAGGTGTCAGATATTTCATTCCAGCAACAGGAAATCTGACCAGTGCATCATGTTTCTCTGAATCGTGCTTTCCATTTGCTGTGTAGTGCTTATCATCTACCCCTCTCTCATTAGTCTCCTACACATTCAAGTCAAGCTCAAGCAGCACCTCGCTTCCTTTGAAAACACTTCCTATGGTTGCTATATCGCTCTAACACTTTTTCTACTTCTGTGATTGCTATGACATTGAACATGAATGGCATGAGAGAGGGAATGGAGCGTGATGTTTAAGGGTAGAAGCTCTGATATCAGAAAGTAGGAGTTTGCATTGCAGTAATTATTAGGTATTGAACTTTGGTGGAGTCCTTAAACTTTCTGTTTCTGTGCTTTGTCTATAATATTTAAATAGTTATAGCACATCTTCGATTGGGTTGTTATATTTAATTCATATTATAAATTCAAGGTATAATGTATTCCTTAGAATAAGAATTGAACAAACCGATTTTTCTCCATGACTGTGAACTGACATGCCCATTTTCTCACTAAACTGTGTAGGCTAGGAGTTCTTTTATGGTAAATTATGGATTTCTAGTGTACACTCATCTCTGTGCTTAACATCACTTGTACACTTTATATACAGAGTCCATATATATATTTGCATGTGCACACACATGCATAAGATCTCACAGACATGCCCATCTAGTACACAAAGATTTAAGGCAGGCACTTTAGAACTGGTTCAAGGAAAATAGATATTAAACTTATTTGAACGCATTGATAAAATGGCAGTAGATAGAAATAAATACAGTTGCATAAGAAACATGAAAAACTAATGATTCAAAAGAAATGCAGCAAAATCTACAGCAATATCTGAGAACCAAGCTGTCAGAGACATCGTGTACTAACCAAATTCAGTGGAAAGGGGGAAAGATCCAGATTGGGATTTCAGAGACAAGAAAATGGGAATAGTAAAAATGAGTCCAGTGTAAAGCACATCAGGAAGAAGAAGGATGTGAACCTAAGACACTGCCATTTTTTGATGCTCATCCTGTGGTCTGACAGTAAAGTTAAACTAGTTTAAGTTTTCTTAACTGGCAGACAATTATCATTGTCTTCCTCATGACGCCTCCTGAGATGTGGAACTTTGGACGACCACTTCCACCAGATAGTATTTACTGATAGTTTTTGGAAAAATGTTTAAATGTAGATGGATATGAAAATATTATTTTAACAATATTTCCTGGTAAACCTCACTGGTTCCAGTCTGTGCAGAGATATAAGGGATAATGCATTTTTTAAAATATTAAGATTATTGTTATTGTTTGGCATTAATGTACTGCAAGTTCGAGTACTTTTAATCAAAGAGTTGAAGCATAAATAATGTCTTTTATCTGCTGGTTATGTCTGAACCTTAGCTCCTCTTTCTCAATAAGACACTTGAGTAGTACAACTCAAACCAAGAGAATGGTAGTAGTTTGCGTGTATTAAGCACTTACTAGAAGCCAAACGTGACTTGAGTTCTATTGATCTTTTCTATTGACTCAAAGACAAAAAATGATATTAGTTCATGTTGATAGTCCAATTCAAACTCAGAACTATAACCTTGCAGTCAGTCACACCAGTCCTGTACATCATTTTCTTCCAGGGTGAGAAATCCAAGAACTTACCAACACAAAATAATTATTTACTCGTTTTCATTCACTTTGCATGTGTTATAGTTTTGTAATGATAAAAGTAACACTACCATCTGTAATATAATTACTGGAATGAATTTGAGTTTTTATTCTATTATGTTTATCCTCAGACAATATAGTCAAGTTATTGTATCTTAAAATCATTTGAAAAAGCTTTTTTATGTATGATAATGGCATTTTTGCCTTGAAAAATAATTTTATTTATTTCATTGTACTTTCATTTTATGGATTGCTTTTATACATTTAACTTCATTACAGGATTACTTAAAATATTTATGTGATTCCAAAGTGAAATCTATAATTAATTAAACTTAGATAAGTCTAACTTCTTTTCAAATCCAGCTGTCTTCTCATGTACATGGACTCTTTCTTCCTCACTAGAAAAGCAATTCTGATATTTTTCTTTCTTTAAAAAAATAAATAACACCTCCTTATTATACATATCTTTATGTTGTTTTGTTAATATTTATGCCTGATTTCCTACAACGGTAAAATAAAAGTTTAACTCCTATTACTAGGCCAGTGTAGGGTTTATTAGATGATTAAAATGCCTAGCCTCGCTGACTGGGCTGGGGTCAGTCAGGGACTGTTAGTAAAAGGTGAATATGGAGGGAAATTTTTGACATGGCTTATAAGCAATTAGAAGGGATAAGTAGTAACCTCGTCCTCAGATTTGCTGTGTGGTTCTGACAAGCCTGACAAGGCCTACAGGGTATAGCTCCATCTGATAAAACTGAAAATTCTCTGGGAACCAATCAATCCAAGTGTGAATTTTACAAACTGTATGGAAACAGATCAAAAGGATAGCGGAGAAGTTTCTGTATCTGCTTTCTGCAGGACTTCCTCTGGCTAAATCATAACCTTTAAACTGGCAAGACATGTATCATGAAAACTCATTACACTAGAGTTGATTTTTTTTTTAACAAAAAAAGGAATCTTGTTTATTTTTAAATAACTGTGCTTTTATCCCACAGGCATCCACTGGCATTCTCTAATCCCCTGGCTATTTTATGTTTAGTGTTCATAGCACCCTTATTTCTAATGGAAGACAGAGGAAGGGAGCACGAAAAGAAAGGAGAGGAGGAGAGGAGGGAAGGAGTGAGGGTCGGGGAAGGAGGGAAGGATGAGAACATAGGAAGTCTGGTGGAAGGGAGGCAAGGGAGAATTTATTGATTACATTATTGACCAAATAATGTTCATATGGGCTTAGTCTGGGTCAGGATCTAAATAAAATATTAGAAATAATGTGGTGCATGAGATAACCATTGTTCCTACACTCGGGTTGTTCATATTCCAGGGGTGACTGCACGCATGAAACAAAATGGACTGACTATGTCAGCATCCTTCCCAAACCCTTGAGTGATTCCTGATAATGATGAAAATAAAGTGCAGCATTATTACTTTTGACTCAAAATTGTACTTTGCCTGGACCGTTCGTTTCTCATTCACTCTTCTCCAGATATAATAGTCTTGCAGAGCAAAGTGTATCAATCTCCTTTCCTTTTCTGTGTCTCTTCATCTTTCTAGTTCTGCTTAAATTTTCCCCTAGATATTTATATAGATAGTGAAGAAAAAGAGAAAAAAACCCATATATATTACATATAACTTCTTCACTTGTGAGGAAGGCGTAACACTGCACCTTCTGCCTAAAGAAGTCCTAATCCCTGGAATTCGGGAACATGTTACCATACATGACAGGAATGTCTGAGGAACACAGTGTAAAGAGACTTGACCCATTGGCTTTAAAGATCATGGATAAAGAGGACCAGGCACAAGGATGACAGTGGGCCAAAGAGCTGGAAAAGGAAAATAAACTGTTTCTCCCGTCAGCACTCAGAGGAATGCAGCCACGCTGATGCCTTAATTTTACCCAGAGTCATCTATATCAGACTTATTATCTACAGCCATCTAAAATAATGCCTTTGTGTTGCCTTAAGCTGTTGTATTTGTGGTAGTTTGTTATAATTACATAAAACAAATATGATTTCACTCAGACTTTCAAATGATGTCATTTCCTGAGAGACCATTTTATTCATGTCCTGTCTGTTTCCTTCTTAACAACTAGTACTAAATTTATTATTATCTGCATGATGTTTCTCTCTCTCCAATGAGAGATAATCTCAACAAAAACAGTACTTTGTTTTTTATTTTTGAGGACCCCTCAAGCAGTGTTTGCTGTATATTAAGTGACAGTGACCTTCCGTCCCATAAGGATGTCTACAAAGTTATCTAGTGGTGTTAAGAACAGCCTAACCTAAGCATTATGGAAAGGTGTCTTGGGGTCAGTAAATTTTAAAGTGTGTTAGTATTTTAATTATATGGTATGTGCCTTTTTCCCACAATAAGTTATAAAGCTCGTAACAAAAACTTGGTTTTACTTGTTCTTGGGTCCCCAGCCTATAGTAAGCTGTGAGGAAACGTTTGTTAAATTAATATGTATTTATGTGGTCATCTTTGTGGCAGTCATGGAGGAAACTGAAAAATATTAGCTCTTAGCCGAACATTACTACTGTGACCTCCAGTGGAATAGCTGTGATTTTGACCTACTGATGAGAGACAAACTTGTGGATAAGATTAGCCCAAAGGGCAAACACATGATTATATCAAAGTCAGTATGTTTAAAGAAGGAGAAAAAAAACTTCATTCAGAAGAGTCCTTTTTTCCACAAAAATAGCACCAAATATATTTGTTTTGGTATTATTCCAAAGAAAGAATCTCAGTGGTTCATCAGTTCATCAGAGAAAAAGAAGTAAAAGTAGAATAGTCAAGGCAAGCCTTGAAAATGTAAATGGACTCTCTTAGTAACTACTTGGATAACAGGTTTCAGTAACAGTTAATAGGCTGACTTTCTCCCCAGAGCCGTGTTCAGGGTTACCGAGACCTGGTGTGGACCTGTTGGAATATGTGTGGAACACTGTTATTTTTGCAGTGTTTTCTTCTCTCACATCGCAGTCCACACGTCCTGCCCGGCTGAATGCTGGGGTCTGAGCATGAGGAATTGTTACGGAGTTTTGTCCTCTAACTCACTGCTATTCTTGTTCTTTCCTGATGTTCTATTTACTCTGATTTCTGTGCTCCATAATAGGTGCATGCTTGTTAATTCTGCCAGAAGAGAGCTCATGGTCTATTTTTACCATGAGTGACAGTCATTAGCAAAATTAGCTGATTTGTATTGACTTGATGCTGTTTTGTTAATCACGTGTTCTGTGAGTTATGTTCTCTGATAGCACCATGTGGTTGTTCTTGAGTCTGTGCTATTTTTTTATTGACATGGAATATGTGGAAAAATTATTTTTAAAAGCTTCAACCAAATTCCCTCAAATGTATACCATATGTAATCATTTCAAAGTCATTTTGGGGATTGTACACATTTTGTAACCATGCTGCACTTACTTGGGTTGTATTTTTCTACACTAAAATTTTTATAATTATTCATTTTATTAGTTTTGGTATATCTATGAAAATAAAACCCTACCTCAAAAATGTCAAGGTAATAAAATTGAGTGCTTTATTTTGGTAAATGAATATACTCTGAAATGTGCTCATAGGGGAACATCTTGAGAATCATGTTAATTCTTGGAACTTGAACACATATTTATTTTATAAAAATAAAACCTGAATTTGAAAATTTTAAAAGAATGAGTGATTTCCTATATGATACGATCTGACATTGTTCTCCACATAATAGTTAATTCCATTAAAATAGGTTAGGTCTTGCTGTTCTTTTGCTCAAAATATCCAGTTCTGCTGGTTTTATTCAGAGTAAAAGCCTAAATGACTTTTAATGAACTCTGCCTACCTTTCCCCCATCTATCACGCACTTATCTCGAAGGCATTATTTTTTATTACTCACTTAGTTTCCTTGTCCTAGTTACGTAAGCCTCTTCATAGTGCTTAAATTCACCAGGCTAGATCTTACACTGGCATGTATATTTTGTCGTTTCTTGCTGTGTTACATGTTCATCACCAACATATTTACTCATTCTCACTTATTTCATCCCTCTGGTCAAATGTTAGCAAAGAAAACTTCTCTATCACTTTATATGAAATAAATACATCATCCTATATTATTTATCTCACACTACTATAATTTTTCTTCTAAAATCACCATTCTCAGTTATCCCTTATTTTAAATCAAATAAACTAGAACCATTTAAGTGAAAATGTATATAAGATTTAATTAACATAGACCTATATAACAACTACCACAATCGTGACATAGAATTTGTTCATTATTTCTCAGAAAGTCCCCTCTGACTGCAAGCATTCACGGCCCCATTCGAGTAACTAGCTCACCAATCTGCTTTTGTTGATGGACACTTGAGTTTTCTAGAAATTCACACCATTGGATTCATAGAATAATTGCTTTTTTGCTTCTTTCATTTGACATATTTTTGAAATTTATCGGTGTTTTTGTGTGTTCCAGTAGTTTGCTCTTACTATTATAAAAAGAATCCCATTGTATAGCTAAACCACAGTTTGTCTAGTCATTTATCTGTGGAAGTATATGAAGTATTTTCAGAATTATAATGAATGATGCTGCTATAAATAATTGTGCACAGAAATTTTATGGATATATCTACATATTTTCTTGAAATATGTAAGGTGGAATTGATGAATCATATAATTATGTACATCATGATTTTTCAAACTGTTTATTTTGAAGTAACTCTAGTTGAATACACAGTTGTTAGAAATAATGTAAAGACAATCTTGTCTACCTTTTAGTCCATTACCTCAATGGTAACTGCAGTACAATGTAACAACTAGAAAATTGACTAACACAATACATTAATTTTATTAAGATTTCATTGGCTTTTTCATACTTAAATGTTTATGTGTGCATGTCTGGTTATGTATGCTTAACTTCTGCATAGTGCAATTCCACATGCAGGGTTGTGTGTCTGCCAACATAGTGAAGGCACAAAACCAGTCCGTGGTCGTGAAGATTCTTTGTTACTTTATAACCATAGCACCTCTCTTCCCTAACTCCAATCCCTCTCTCACCCCTATACTAGTACTAGTCTGTTCTCCATCCGCCTAATTTTATCATGTCGAGAATGTTTTATAAATAAATTTGTATTGTATATAACTTTAATATTGCCCTTTTCCTTCATAGAAATCCCGTTAAGTTGTTGCTTGTGTCAGTAGTGTATTCCTTTTTATCAACAACTGGCATTCCATGGAATAAATGTACCACATTTTAACCACTAACTTAGAGGAAGAATATGAATTGTTTCTAGTTTTGAGCTAATATGAATAAAACTGCTATGGATGTTTTTGTGTGAACATGATTTTCATTTTGTAGATAAATGCCCAAGAGTACAATTGTTTAGTCAAATGGTAATTCAGTGTTCAGTTTTACAAGAAATGCCAAATTGCTTTCTAGAATGGATTTACAATTTTGCATTTCCACTATTGATGAATAAGTGATCTAGTTTCTTCATATCCTCTTCAGCCTTTTAAAAAACTTTTAGGCATTAAAATAGATGTGCTAAAATATACAACTTTTTTATTTTGCATTTGTCTAATAGTAAGTTTGAACATCTCTTCATGTGTATATTTGCCATCTATATATGCTTTTCAGTAGAATGTCTATTCATGAATTAGTTGCCCATTTTCTATTTGGAGGTTTGTTTATTTTAATGTTGAATTTTGAGAATTTTTTATGTATTCTAATTACCAGTCCTGTTTTTGAATGTGTGGTTTGCAAATATTGTCCTCAATCTGTTGCTTATTTTTCCATCCTCCTAACCAAGTGTTTTTCAGAGTAACTGTTTTAAATTTTGATGAGATTCAGGCCTCTAATTTTTTGCTTTTACAGGATATAGTTTTGAAGAAAGTCCAAGAACTTTAAGAAAGACCTTTAGATCTCATTGAATTGTTTCTCTGATATGAGAAACCATAACTGTAAATAAGAACAAAGTAGTGTAACGGATATTATATAAAAGGAAGATAATATACAAAGGAGAGGAGTACTAGAAAGAGGGAAGGGGGAAAAGCAGGAAGGGAAAAAACGGAAAGAAAGGGGAAAGGGAAATCATGGAGAATTGTAAATAAACCTGCTGTAAATAGGGATGGAGGGAACAGAAGGGAGGGGAGGGGAAGAGCAGGGAGAACCAAGAGACACTATGTACAGGTACAAAACAAACATGATAAATGTGATCAATATATGTACAATGTACCAATACATGTTCTTGGTTAAAAAATAAAAAAAAAAGAAAGACCACAACCTGAAGATTATCTCCTATTTTTCTAAATATTTTATAGATTTTTGTTTTATATTAAAGTCATGACCCATTCATGGGTTATTTTGAATAAATTACGAATATTAGGTAGGGATATCTTTTCTTTCTGCCTGTGGACATTCAATTTCTTCAACATCTCCTTTAGGTTTCTTTCTTTTGTTCCATGGGCCTAATGGTCTATCCTTACCAGTCCCAAACTCTCTTGATTACTGTACATATTATTATACTTTTCCGATTTTTAATTGAACTTATATCTGCAGGGGAGGTTGAGATATTCTAAATTTTTTTGACTTTGCACTTATTTGCCACAAGTTTATGACATCATAATTCATTCATTCTACATATATTTAATGAGAATATATTTTGTTCTTTGTATTTATGTACATCACTGAGCAAAGTGGGGAATGACCCCAGACTTCTTATGGCTTATATTTTGGTAAAAATCAAGATACGTGAGTAAAATGAAGCATTATCTCCCAATTCCTTAGCAAAACATGGAGAAACAAGGACAGACAGTACTTGTGACGATAAAAACAGACTTTCAGAAAAAGGAACAATAAGAGGCATGATGTCATCGATGTTTGTAAAATTTCTGAAACTCAGCTAGACAGATATTGCAAAAGCCTAGTAAGCTAGGTAAAAGGAATTTTCTTTATTTTTTTTTTAATTTTTGATTTGTCTTAGTGCATGTTTTCAGTATATAATGATTACTTTCATTGTAGGAAATAGTACCTGTACATAATAAACAAATACACACACACGCACACACAGATAAACAGAGTAATATATATGTACATAACACATATACATAACATATATAGGTTAACAATCAGACTAATAGGCCAAAACCATATAAAAGACATAAGATGATTATGTTAAATCAAGGTACAGTTTTAGATACATTGTCAATGCTGGATTGCAATCACTTTTTTCCTCTTTCTCTTTTCCTATTATCTGTCTTTAATTTGCACCTTATTTATCTAATGAGTTTTTCATATAAGAAAAACCATATAGTATTTAAGCTTGTGTGTCTGATTTACTTCGCTTAACATTGTGGTTTCAAGATGCATTCATTTTCCTAGAAATGATTCAAGTTACCCTTCCTCATGGCACAGTAATACTCCATTGTGGAGAATCCATTTATCCATTCATCTGTTGAAAGACATATAGACTTTAAACAGAGAAATTCTAGTTGGTAGGATGTGCTCTTCCATCCATTGTTCTCCTTGAAATTTGCCTCTCTCCGCTGGACGGTCATTATTCTTGGCCACATCTGAAGAGAAGGAAGTATCCACCTTTGCAAAGAAAAATCATTTGAACTGCTTTCTACCTGTAGAAAGTTAGGAATTACTTAAAATTTCAACAATAATCATATCTTTCATTTTTGTCTGATGATTAATTTGGCAGTGCAATTTACTGAACAAAATCCCTTGACTTTTTACCCATTGGATGACAATTACAGGCTGGGGGTGTAGTTTAGGAGTAGAACACTTGCCTAGCATAGAAGAAGCCCTGGGTTCAAACCCTGCCATTGAAAACAAACAAAAAGCTGGCGATTATACCCACACATCAATAACTATACTGAAAATTATTTTGAGGCATACTTTATAAGTTTAATTCTCATCTTGAATTTTGAAAAAAGTATATGAAAGAACTCACTATTAGACTCTTTGCACTAAGTCATTTTAACTAATTGAACATTTGTCATGGATCAACTTAGTTTATTCAGAGATTATAGAAAATAAGAAAATTAGCGTGCTTTTGATTGTTTTTAAAGTTGTCTGAATTTCTCGTAGCTGCTCAAAGCATGCCTCTGTTTTGTCTTACCTATTAGTTAAGAGTTGAATCTTTCTGCACCGTACATTCTGTAATTTTGAGATTCTGGATTCTCTTTTATTATGATTGCTTAATAATTTTCTTAGTTTGGAGTTTTTTTAAAAGCCTTAGCAGATATAGCCAATAACAACTACCTAAATTATATATTCACCAACATAATATCTGCCTTTCAAAATATTACTCATGACAATTTTTCTAAATATTTTGTTACGGGAGAACATAGTTTGCCTTGTTTTAAGCCTTTAGCAAGAGCTTACTGAGTATCCACATTTGATCTCATATACTGTGGGATTTTTCTTATAACAGAACCATATTTATGGCTATCATTCTCTACAGTCAATTTATACTACTTTATGCTACAGTGAAACAAATGGCTTGTGGGAATGTTTTATTTCTCTCTCACTTAATTACATCACTATAGCACTAGTTTGCTATGATTCTTCTCACATGTTTTCTTTATTTCAGGATCAAGGCTTAAAAACTATACTAAAGGCAAAATGAAAAATAATATGATCTTAATATTTCTGCAGGTGGAAAATTTCTCAAACAATATATACATTATGCATTTTCATATTTCATTGACTAGCATGACACAAGGCCAAATCCAATTTCATAGGTGCAGGGATAGATTAGGATTCACTCTTGGTGAATATAGTGGTGGCATATTCTATATCTAGCATGCATTTGTCCATTGTTATGGTATTGTACATTGATTTTCAAGCCCTAAACCTCCTCTGTTCAATCCTCAGGACTGACGAGAAAAATCACTGATCTTTTAAAAAGTCTCTAGTTTTGCCTTTTCCGGAATGTCATATAGATGAAATCATACAGCACACAGCTTTTACAGCAAGATTTCTTTTGCTTGCTTTTATGCATTTAATTTCCTTTGTGCCTTTTCACAGCTTGATGGTTCATTTCTTTTAGGTCTGAATCCCATTTCACTGTCTGAATGTACTACAGTTTATCTTTTCACCTACTGAAAGACATTTTGGTTGCTTCCAACTTTTGATAATTCTGAACAAAGCTGCTATAAGTATCTCCATGCAGGTGATAATGTGGACATAAGTTTTCATCTCCTTAGTGCAATTAGTGGATCAAATGGCAAGAGGATGTTCAGCCTTATGAGAAACTGCCAAACTTTCATATAAACTCATTTACCATTTTGCATTTACACCAGCAGTGAGTTAGAGATCTTGTAGCTCCATAACACTGGTGGCATTTGGTGTTGTCAGTGGCCTAGATTTGGGACATAATAATAAGTATGTAGCGGCATCTCACTGTTGTTTTAATTTTCATTCACTAATCATGTATATATTGTCAAGCATTGTTTTGCCATTGGTATATCTTCTTTGGTTAAGAATCTGTTAAGATCTGTAACCCATTTTCTCATGTGTTTTATTTTCTCATTATTGAGTTCTAGAGTCCTTTGTATATTCTTGATAACCATGTTTTATCATATGTGTGTATATATATCATATATATGATAGATATACATGGTATATATCACCTATATTATGTATATATATCATCTATATGATAAAACATTGTTTTATATATATAAAAGATTATATATATATAAAATCTTCCAGTCTGTGGCGTGGCTTTTCATTTTTTGACTGTGTCTTTCACAGAGAAGTAATTTTTATTTTTAAAGAAGTTCAGCTTATCATTTCTTTCATTCATAAATTGAGTCTTTGGCATCATATCTAAAATTTTATTTCCAAACCTAATGTCACCTAGCTTTTCTCCAACATTATCTTCTAAAAAGTTTATACTTTGGCATTTTACAGTTATGTCTGTGACCTATTCTGGGCTATTTTTTCAAGGCTGTAATGATTGTGTGTAGATATATTTATTTGCATGTGAACATCAGTGGCTTCAGCAGTATTTGTTGAAAAAATTATCCTTTCTTTATTGTATTACCTCAGTTGGCTATGTATGTGGGTTTATTTTTAGACACCATATTCTGCTCCATCTACCTATTTGTCTATTATTTTACCACTGTCAAGCTGTCTTAAGTACGGAGGCTTTATAGCAGTTTTTAATAAGGGGGTAGTATTAGTCTTAAAACTAATCATGAAGTTTCAATGACATTTAATAGGAAATATTTATTTTAAACTCATAAGTCTATGAGTGCCCTGGGTGATTCTGTTGGTTACTATTGAATTCAGTGATCTTACCTAGGCTCACATAACCTATGGTCCACTGCTGAACTGATGGAAACAGTTTGTTATAGGCTGAATTTGTAGCATTTAGAAAGAGTAAAAATGTATGAGGCTTCTTGAAGCCTAAATTTGAAATTAGCATATTGTCACCTCCATCACATTCTATTTACCAAAACAAATTTAACAGCTAGCCCAGGTTTAAAGATTGTGTAGAACCACCCTACCAAGGGTCTTGGATATAGTGAGATAATGAAAGCCAAAATGTAATCAGTTTAGCATACTACATGCTTATTTATATCCTTGCTTATCATTGATCTCCTTTGTTGGAGTATAAGCTCTAAAAAGGTGAAAATTTTGTTTGTCTTGCTAAAGGCATGATTCAGAATGCCTGTAATTTGCCTGGCACATAACAGGAATTCAGTAATTATTTGTTGACTAAATGGATGATTGGAGAGCTCTGTAATCTACTGATCCGTAACACCTGTACCCAGACTGTGAGCTCTGTAAGGTCAAACATTCTGTCATCATTGTTTTTCAGGACCTAATATAATTGCAAGTAGTAAAAGTTTTGGGGATGAATAAATGAATAGAAATACCAATACTTCCTAGAAGGGAGTAGATGTTCTCATAGATGAATGTTTTCCAAATATGTATTCTGATTCAAATAACCTTTCGGAAACAATCTTTCCAATACAGAATGTAGTTCAGTACTTCTGAAATAGTTATGGCATTCTTCAGATGCTTATGACATATAAAGATTAGAAAAAAGCATCTGCATGAAGATATGAAGGAAAAAATATACACATTAAGATGTGCCATGTCCACCTAATTTGAGAGATTAATTGTAATTATAGAAATTAAACTACAATTTTGTTCCAAGATCATCCCTCGAGTTTCATTAAGATTAACATGACTCATCCATAATTACTTCTAACAACATGGCTTTGCCAAACTGCCAGACAGAAGACCCTATGGATTTGGTTTACGGCCAGATCTCCTGCAGACGAGTGACCAGAGAAATATCATTCCTTTTACTTTACAGTTACATTGGAGATGATTTCAACTTCTCCCAATTATTCCTTGACTGTCTTATTAAAGTAAAAGAGTTTTGAAAAGCTAGCTAACTAAAGTATTTCTGTATTCTTAGTTGTTTGGGAGTTAGATATTTTTTACAAAATAACTTTAAAATTTGAAGTGTTATGGCTGTGTGCATTATATGACGATTCCCTGAGCTATGCCCTCTTTAATTATACTTTTATATCTATGCTTTCATATTTATATACCTTTATGTGTTTATACCATATCTTAATAACATATTTACTTTAGAAACTAACATTAGTAACATCAGTCTTGTGTATATTCTTAGAGAAATACTAAATAAATTTTGAAACCGATAGAAATACGTATCTGTTCTGATTCCTTATCCCATTAAAACCTATTTACCAATCTACACTGCACGGTACACAAACTAAATTGATAACGTGAGTGAACTTTTGAACCCTTAATTTTTTAAAAGACTTAATTCTCCTTTCCATTGAATGCATGAAATGCTTCATTGACTTTCTACATATCTTCTTGGCATCTACTTTAGCCTAGAGAAAAGGTTTTTGTAGTATTATTTATTAATATTTACTTGTTAATTTCATCATAAATCCTGTCAGTTTTTTCCTACCATAGTAAGGAAAAGAAACAAAACCCAAGGTTCAGTATTGGGACACATTATATTTTATTCTTTCTGCTATTTCCATTTAATTCCTATGGAAAAGGTGATATATTTAAATTTTGGAAATCAACTTCCTATTTTATTTAAGGATAATTTGTAGATTCTCTCAGTACGTTCCAAAATAATTTTGCCAAGATGAGGAGGGGGAACACGCCATGTGTCACATAGGTTGAAAACACTAGAGATGATCCCACTGGAGGCATAATGTTTAATTATTAACACAGCTCTATAAGTACCTTTCAGCAAAAGACTAAATATTGGCCATGCAAAGTGGCTGACAAGAGAATTGTTGTATTTGGAAGTTAGTTTTAACTGACTGCCAATGTTTACTTTAAAGATGAAAGAAACAATTTAAGGACTAAATTCAAAAAGGGATGAATTCGTCTGACTGCACTGTGACTATGGCATAAACATGCAAACCTCTTTTTCAGGCCCATAGCTAAGTTCCCATTTCAGAGTTAGACATTCCAAGACAAAGCAGAAAGAGAGGTGTTAAAGATTAGACTTGCAAATTTCAAAATACGTAGTGTCAGCCTGGTGATGTTTAAACATCCATTTAGAATAACTCACAGAGGAACTGTAGCATATTACAAAGTGGAATCATGAATATGCGATTAGCAAATGGTTCGGGAGCCTGATCACCATCTCTGTCAATTACAGCAGTCACTTTCTGTGATGGTACCTTGGCACTTTGACAGTGATTATACCTTTGCATGATGTATGGCAGATATTATGCCTCGGTTGTTTACAAATAGAACCATATCTTACTCTTTCACTCTGAGAATAGAAGATTTTAAGTAAGGAAAATATTCCCCATAATAAAACTTTCACTTAAGTCACTTGTGCATGAGCAGACTGGGAATATTGTACAATGCTACTACCACATGACATAGCAACCCCAAATCCTCGTCTTTATTATTCCTAAGAGCAAAGTAACATCGAGCCTTTTTTCATGTTAACCGAAGAGAAACTGTGCAAAGAATTCACGATGTAGTGTCTATCACTCTGGAGCAGTGTAGTCAAAGAGAGAAATCCAATTTACATGTGAAGCAAAATGCAAAGAAGAAGAAGAGGAAGAGGAAGTTGTTAGGTGCCAACGAAGGCAAAAATTATCTGGTCATAATATGATTAGGCCTGTTCTTTACCTGACCAAAAATTAGTCCTTTGCTTTCTTGTAGTCATCAAATATCTAAACATAGAAACACATGTGTTTTTCTAATTAGTAATATTGTCTAGTGTCTACTTGCTTATATTTCAGGTAACTATCAAGAAGATTAAATTGACAGAGACTTCCTTACTTTGTTAGTTAATTTATCTATGTATTTATAAGAATAAAAATGTTTATATGTGAGGCTGCTAAAGTATGTACAACCTACTTCTATAACTCTAACTATTTAGGGATTTACTGTCATATACAGCATGCATATGAGTGTCTGACTTATTTGTAGCTTTCTACCTGCATAAGATCTGATAGATTCAACACTTTGTGTTTAAGTATTGTTTCAAGAAGTTCAGAAATTCACAGGTAAAGAATATTGTAGGCAAAATAAACTATGAAAATCATACTGTTTAAATCACTTTGGTTTAACCACCTCCCTGTGCAGACATTGTTCACATTAGAATGGGATTTGCCACAGATCACTAAGATAGTGTCAAAATACAATTTTCCAATCAAAATCCTGGTTTCACAATCAAGTGACATTTTCACTAAACCACGGTCTGTTTTTATACTTAACATAACTGGGTGAAAGAATTATTAGTAGGGAAAGAGGGAGGTAGGAGTGTAGAGAATAGAATGACCATGGGACTATATTTCCCTGATGAATTTGAAACCTTTGATCTATATACACAGCTGTGAGAATCATCCACACTTGAAAGAGTCTTCTCACAATAATACAGTTCTTTTCCCATATTAGATAAACTAAACCCAGATACATGACATTAAATAACAACAGAGCAAACCAAAACCTTTAGAAGAAAGAACAAATTTAAGATATTCTAAAAGTAAATACTAGTATTTCAGCCCCTCTTTTTCTGAAGCATTTTTCCACCATCCACTTTCGTTAGGCTATAGAATAAGTGATATTGCACAAAACAACCACTCACAAAATGGTACTCATTTCAGGGAAGTGGTTTCAGCTCGAGTGGGAAAAGAGATAAAAATTTACCAATACAGCTTCAGAGAAAAGAGAATAAGAAATCTTCTGCTGAAATGAATGTTATGAATGAAAATGGTGTAGCAAGGCTGCTCAAGAGTCAAATTAAAAGCAAAAATAGAAAGAGTATAGTATGCAAA
Source organism: Hystrix cristata (assembly GCA_004026905.1). Lineage (NCBI taxonomy): Eukaryota > Metazoa > Chordata > Mammalia > Rodentia > Hystricidae > Hystrix > Hystrix cristata. The sequence continues at coordinate 109,367 of PVJO010003831.1, forward strand.
ATGTAGATCCAGTACCCAGCTCTGATGAAAATATTCATGAATCAATAGTTAATCCAAATACTTTCAAAATCTTAAAAAGTTTGGTAAGAATAATTTAATAAAAGTATATTTCAAGTAGGAAATTGAACATGTGTTTAATTGCTATTGAACACATTTAAAACACTAAAGTCACCAAACAGTAATCCCAAGCTGACAAATAATAGCAAATAACAACTAGTCTCTACTGAAACTAAAAACTTTTCATACAGAAAAAGATTGAAATAACTCTAACCAATGTAGATGAAAAAGGCAAATTATTCAAGTATTCAGAAGGAACCTGATAAATATGAAATATCTATAGATGAGCTTAAGGAAAATTGGTGTGTTTGAAGTAGAAGACTCATCAAATTAAGTTAAAATCCATTTGAATTTTTATGATAAGCTTGCCTAAAGTGAAGAAAGAACTAAAGAGCAAATTGAGAAAGTGTGGTGTTCAAAGAAAATGTAAAATTAAACAGGCAGCATCATGGTGTTCTAGTTATACTGCAATTAAAGAAGAAATAATCAACACAGGGACAAATCACACTGGCACCATATTAACCATAGAAACCATCACTACCAGGTGGTAAAGTGGTGTCTTTCAAATTCAAAAGAAAATCAGTAGTGATTCAACACTATACTCAGACAAAACCTCATTCCAGCATGAGGACAAAGTTAGAGATAAACTATGAACAAATCCATGAAAAATAATGAACAATAGAGTATGGATCCTTCTTAAAAAAAGACACATCAAAAATCTAGAGGTGGTGAAGCTGAGCTCATTTAAATGTAAAAAATAAAAATAAACAATGGAAGAGAAAAAGACAAGATAAAGTAACTGTAGATGAGGTTTGATTCCACTTAATATGGAATTGGTAGATTTTTTTTTAAGTTATGGCTATACATTTAAAATATTAAGGTTTCGAACAATGAAACATATCAACTAAGAATAGTAGACAAGAGTGCAATGTCCTATTTTCCCTATCATAGTGAACAGATAGGGCTGGGGATTTAGCTCTGCGGTTACAGTGCTTGCCTAGCAAGTGCAAGGGCCTGAATTTGATCCCCAGCACCCAATAAATACATAAATAAATAGTGACCAGATAATGTGTATATTTAAAACAGCATATTAAAAATGAAAAAGTTATAACCAATTCTTCTTTATAAACTCAGTTCTTGGATAGCAAAAAGCTTTTAAAATGTAATCTCATGATGTAAAGAAACATTTAATTCCTTTATTTTTATGTAATTTTTTATTTAGGTAAACAATAATTCCCTTACTTTTATTTGAGTTTGATTTACTAAAGTTACTTAAAACTAAATGTCAACTTCAGGACATTTGGGAGTAACAAAGTTGAACTTGCACTCTGACTTAAAATAACTAGAAAAGTGTACAGATATAGGAAAGAAAAATTTTTAAATTTGGATACGAAGCAGCAGAAGACTGCGCTGACTGGAATAAAGGAAACAAGGAAGGTGAGCCCAAGATTCCACTAGTTCTGTATTTTGGACAATTTTTTAAACCATAATAAATAAAGGGGATCACAAAAGAGCACAATGCACAGTGGACATGGTAAGTAAAGGAGACAGAAGTCAGAGTTGAGGGATGTTGACCTGACTAGAAACTGAAGCAGAGTTATAAAGAGGAAGGAATCACTTGGAAATACACTCTAAAAATGGATACAGGAATTTCTTTGAGGATTTAAATACTAAGCTGTGTGTGAATAGAGTAAAACTATTAGACTAGTAGAATAATTCTTAGGAAGCAGGAGATAAAAAGTTCTTGTAGTTTGGGCTGGAGATTTAGCTCAGTAGTTACAGCGCTTGCCTAGCAAGCACAAGGCCCTGAGTTCGATCCCCAGCACCACAAAAAAAAAAAAAAAAAGAGTAGGAAAGTTCTCATAGTTTACATAATTTTGAGATCCATTCGAGCTCTGAAAAGCCAGACTGCAGGAAACTTGATTACCAAGGGCATGAAGTAGAGACCAGTGAAGGTTTCTGGTTCTGGTTTAGCAGTGGGAATTATCCAGTACTTGAACATTGCAGATTTAAAATAAGCCTTAAAATAACCAGAGTGATTTGAAGAAATAGCTGCATGCCTGTACAAAACCCAGCACTTTAAAGGAAGGAAATGGTCTTAATTCTCAAGAAAGTATATTCACAATACTATAGTTCTCACAAGATAGGTGTGAAGATGACAAGAAACAGGAAAAATATGAACTTTATCTAAGAGAAAATTAAGCAAAAAGACTTCCAGCAGCTGCTATAAACAAGAACAATATGATTAAAATTTAAAGATATATAAGTAAATAAGAAGGAAATAAAAAATTATTTTAAAAGAGCCCAACGGAATGTCTAGAGTGGAAAAAAATCTGAAATAAAAATTCACTAGATTTATTTAGCAATTGATTGGATATTGATTAGATAAAAGCATAAGCTAAGCAAAAAAAATTTTAAAATTTTGCAGAGTTTCAATGACGGTTGAGACAATATCAAGTATCTTAACATCTGAGTCTTTAGAATATAAGTAAAAGGAAGATGAGCATAACATATGAAAAAAAAATCCAATGGTTTCCAAATTTAAAGACAACCCTAAGCTCACTTATCCAAGAAATTCACTAAATCAGAAGGGTAAAAATGCAGTGAAAACCACACTAAGTCATATCATAATAACTAAATTGCCAGAAGGTAGTGATAAATACTCTTAAAAGAAATAAAGACCTCTGGCTTCAGCTTCTTCATTAGAAGAGCTTGAAAGTTTTAACTTTTATTTTTATACCAGAGAAACCTGAACAAATCAAAAATCAGTGAATTTTCTTGGATTCATTAAAAGAAGCAATTTTTCAGGGCAGTTCTCCACCTGAAAAGAGTCGAGTGAATCAAAAAGTCACAACTAAATCTGCTCTCACACAGTGAAAGCTACAGCACCAAAAACTGATGGGTACAACTGAATGTCCATGTTGATGAAACTGGAGACACAACAGCCTGAGAGGAAGAAACTGCAGTGCAGGGCAGGGCAGCCTGGGATGACACAGTTTGGGGCTTTACCTTCAAGAACCTTGCTGAGACTTCATAGTGAAGGTGACGCTGCTCCTATCGTGGCCCAAGCAGGAATAGGGGAAGAGAAGTAAACGAAGAACATTTTTAATGCAAAGAAAAGCCCTTCTGTCCACATGACAGGCCTTCGTTTCAGCACTATTCTACTTGGTGGAAGAGCCTTTCTCTCCAACTCCCTCTAGACTTTCTGTACCACCTGAAGGTATAGAAAGAAGGAAAAAAATACACTTATGAAGGTCACAGCCCGAAGCAGCAGTTCAATAAAAGACTAATATTTACTCCTAATATTATAGAATGCTTCCTCTACATCTTGCCACCCTATCAACAGGGATTCTATATAATAACACTGGATTACAGTAGAAAGAACTGGGAGAAGATTCTCTGAAGAGGAATACTTAAAAGAAGCTCAGCTCAACAAAGGATATAAAGAGAGGAAAATAAATTGAAGCCTCTGATAGCTATAGACACATGGGTCAGCAAGCACAAAACCTAGCCTAAACCAGAGCCATATGGCAAAAGCTGCACACTAAAATCCTATTTGTTCCATCTCTATTACCTGATAATAACATGTTTTGCTTTAAATATGCCAAAAGACAAAAATCAAAAAAATCTGAAGATAAAACAAACACCAGAACCAGATGCAGATATAAAATAGATATTGGGATTATCAGAGAAGGAATTTAAAATACATATGATTAACATGTTAAAGATTTTAATAGAAAAAGAAGAAAATACTGGACAAAAGGTGGGTTATATCACGATAGGAATAGCAACTCTAAGAAATAATCAAAATAAAGGGTTAGATAATAAAAACACTGTAATGAAATGGAGTGTGTCTTTGATGGACTCATCAAATTCTGAACATGGCCAGGGAAAAAGATTCCTACATTTAACAAGAATAAAAAGAACACACACACACACACGCATGCACACACACACCACAATGCAACATTGAAAACTTTGGGATACTTTCAAATGATATACATTGCATTTATTTCTCCATTTCTGTGCACTTTTAAGAACTCTCCAGTTTGATGAGAAGATTGTACCAAGCTGTGAATGTTGCGATTAGCCCCAAGGTGTGATTTGGCCGGTGAGCTATTGGCAAACGATGCACCTGCAGAGACTTTACTCTCTCAGTTGAACTTGGTTTCCGTTTAACCTCTGCCGTCACCATGAGAACTTGCCCACATTATCCTGATGAACGGATGTAAGAAACCTATGGACGTGGGCTGCAGTACATCATCAGGTAGCCAGCTCACCTCTGTAAATAGCCAATTTGGGTATGAGAACAACAGTCAGTGAAGACTGAAAGAAACACAGACACTAAATATCTAATTTTCAAACTCAAAATCTGAATAATTTATTACTAGGACAATAAGTATTAAGCCACTTTTTACAAACATTATTGAACGTATACCGATCTCAATACAGAAAAGTAAATATTTTCTAATTCTAAGATGGCACGGTTCTGTCTAAAAATGCAAAATAATATACAAAGCATTATAATTTGTAAGTGGATTAAGGAAATTGTATTCAAGGTTAATACAGAAAAACAGTTGTGTTTGCATATATTAGTAAGAAACAATTGTAAATGAGGTGTTCTAAAATACAATTTGTAGTACTACAAAATGTGTATACTTAGAAATGACTGAATGAAATGTACATAAAACTGTCAAACTAAAAATTAAGAAACATGTTAATAGAAACTGAAGAACACAGTACTTCAGTTACTGGAGTATACAGTGAAGGTTCAACATTGTTAAGGTTGTGAATCACAAAAAATTGTTAAATAAATTCAGTGCAGTTGCAATCAACATTCAAGCAAATTTTTTGGTGTAGATTGATCAGATGATCATACAACATATGTGAAAACATAAAGGTCTAAAGTGGCTAAGACAATTTTAAGTAACTAAGAACATTAGAGGTCTATATCCTGAAATTTAAGACATTATAAAGCTATAATAATTAGGGAGCTAATTGTACACTATTAGACAACTACATCAATGGAACACAAAAGAAAATCTAGAAATATATACATACACATGCAGTCACTGGATTTGGTCACTTAATTATTGAGGAAAAAGATGTATTTTTCAATAAATGATGCTAGAATGACTACTTAACTGTATGGAAAAATGATGAAATTTAAGACTTCATATCATACAAACATTAACATGAATTTGGTCTTAGGCCTAAGTATAAAATTAAAACAGTCAAATTTCCGGAAGTAAATATAGACTATTTTCCTGGCTTATGTTTAATCATAATTTCTTTCAATGTTTAGCAAAGAGAAGTAAATTAATCATGCTAATAAAACTCAACCATAAACTTATCAAATTGAATCAGAGATACATGGACACATGACAGATATAAATATGTCAAAGAATAGCAGGCTCATGAGCTTATTGGACATGTCAGACCAACATGTGATGTAACCACTTAACCTTGATCACATGAAAGGAAGGACACCCAGCACCGAGGCACAGCAGTGTCCACCAACTGCAGTCTCCTCAGACCCCCATTGAGTTAGTCATGAAGTTGATGGGCAGCACTCTGCTTCTGTGTTTCATGGCTTCAGTTCAGCCCATCTCCCTACTTAACAAGGCCCACTCAATCTGCCTGCTGTCTGGATTCAACCTTTGAACCGACTGGTTGCTCTCAAGGAGCCCTGTGAAGAAGCTCAGCCTTGTGAATAATCTCATCTGTCCACCTGTGGTTTCTTTTCAGATCTCTGTAGACTCTCTGCCTTGGCTTTCAATTTTGCCTTTTTGAATCCTGCAGCCGCTGCTAACCCTTTCATAGCTCTTCCGTAACGTATAAAAATTGTGTGAGATGGGTCTTGAGTGACTATATATATATATGTATATATACACACACACACATATATATGTGTATATACGTATATGCATATGTACACACATTTATATACATATATACACACATATACATATATATAGATACATATATAAAATAAAGATTGGAATAAAAGAATCTGTGATTCCCCTGCTCACTGGTTGTCAAATGAGTTTTGAGTACTTAACCAGATGACAAAATTGATGTGGCTTGTGAATTTACTGTTATTCAATTAATTCTAACACTGAAAAGACACAGATGTGACCGGTCTATGTTACTAACATAGTGTGCTCATGACAAGGTGTTTAACTTCTTTAGATCCCACATATAAGTGAACTCATAGAGCATTTATCTTCCTATGTCTGGTGTATTTCATTTAGCACACTATCGTCCAGGTTCATCCATGTTTCCCAAAGCGGGATTTCCTTGTTCCTTATGGCTGAATAATATTCCCTTGGTTACATACCAAATATTTCATATGTGTATCTGACTATCCTATATTTAATAATACAAAAATTTTGAAAGTACCTGTTTTAATAGAAAAAAGAAAATATGAGGAAATCTATCCAATTCTAAGGACACTTGAGCCAGTAAGGAGATAAAATACTTCCAGGGAACGATGTAGGAGTGGGACTACACAAGATTGGGAATTTATTATAAATAAGTCATTTATAATTAGAATTCAGAAAGAAAACCTAGCTCCAAAAACCATTTGTTGTATCTATCTTTGTGAATTAAGCTGAAAAACTGTTACGATTTTTTTCTTCTTTTTGATAACTAAGGGTAGAAGATTATGAAGACTGGTACTAAGGAATCCAAGTGACAGCCTGCAACTTCATTACGAATACCACCTGATTGAATCATTTTGAGGGGCTGTTTATCTTTAATACCCATGTGTGCTGTATCTTAGACTGAAGTGGGAGAAAATTAGGGAACTTTCAAAATGAAAACTGATTTCATAAATTACAGCCCGAAGAATAACAAAAAGAGCTGTCATGCCCTTTAGAAGCTTTTCCTTTAGTTTCTGTAGAATCTTTTGTCTTCAACCTTTGAGCCTTGCTATTGCCTCTATTGTTCTCAAACCAGGGCTGATTTTTCCCTCAAGGCAAGTGCTAGAAAAGACACATGATGATTTTTGTGCTGATTAGAGGGAAACTTACATGTACAGAAAACTTTTGCAAGACACAAATTTGTAAGAAGAATATGTGAAAGCCTGAGAAGCATGGAAACCAATGAATACTATTAGCAAAACTAAAGTAACATCATCACCCTCTATGATACATGTATGAAACACCTGAGCTATCACCTGGTTATCAGAAGGACAAGCACAAAAAACTGTGGCAAAATATCGGATCTTTGGATGAGTACAAATTGTAACATCTCAACTTCCATATTTGAAAGATAGATGCATAAATATACAAATATTTTGTGAATAATAATTTCTTAAAGGCTTGTGCAATAAAGTTTTTAATTAAAGTTATACCACTTTGCTGGGGATTTAGCTCATTGGTTAAAGTGCTTTCCTTGAAAGTACAAGGACCCAAGTTCGATCCCCAGCACCCAAAAAAAATTAATAAATAAAGTTATAACACTTTTATTTGTTTATTTTATTTTTTTTTAATTTTTTATTTTTACCAAGAACATGTATTGGTACATTGTATACATAATGATCATAATCAACATGGTTATTTTGTACCTGTACATGATACATCTTGGTTTTCCCTCCTCTTCCCCCACTTCCCCTCCCCTCCCTTCCATTCACCCACCCCTCCCTATTTGCAACAAGTGTAGCTACACTTTACCATTTTTCCCCCTTTCATCTTACTTTTCTTTTAACCTCCTTCTTTATCCCCCTTTGTCCTATCCAGTTCTCCTCTCTTTTGAATACTATCTCTCTTTTTTTTTTTAAACATAATATCTATTCTACCCCTTTGTCCTTATTTACAGTTATGGTTTCTCATATCAGAGAAACAATTTGATGTGTACTAATAAGTGTCTGATTTATTTCACTTAATAGTATGTTCTCAAGGAACATCCATTTACATACAAATGACTCTAGTTT
>PVJO010003832.1:0-63958 GCA_004026905.1 Hystrix cristata
GAGAACATACTCTTAAGTGAAATAAATCGGACACTCATGAGCACACATCGAATTGTTTCTCTGATATAAAAGACCATAACTGTAAATAAGGACAAAGAGGTGTAATAGATATTATATAAAGGGAGGATGGTGTGCAGAGGAGAGGAGTGCTAGAAAGAAAGAAGGGGAAAAGCAGAAAGGCAACAGGGGAAAGAGAGGGAAAGGGAAAATATGGAAAATGATGAATGAACCTGATATAAATAGGGGGGAAGGGAGGAGAGGGGAGGGGCGGGAGAGAGGGGGAGAACCAAGATGCACCATGTATAGGTACAGAATAAATGTAATGAATGTGACCAATGTATGTAGAATGTACCAATACATGCTCTTGGTTTAAAATTAAAAAAAAAAAAAAAGTAAATTTTTACTTAAGGACCTTAATGTTTTTAAAAGATCACATACAGTTTATATTAATACTGCTTTTTAGGCACATAAACTATTTTATTGAATCTTTTAATACCACTCTTGGAAAATATTTTTATCTGTATTTTTATAGATAAAGAAACTTGGGCTCTACAGAGTCAGAGCCAAATTCCAAGTCTGATTTTTCTGCCTCCAAAGTTAGTGATCTTTCTACTTTTGGCTTTTCCATAGAACACAGAGTTATCTAGACTCTTAAGTAACTGTAACTGCAATTATTTTTCTAGCACCTTGTATATTAGAGACTTTAATACCTGTAGCTGTGTTAAGTGCTAACTTAGCTCTAGGGCTTGCTCTGTATTAAAAAGGCAGCACAAAAAGCATAGCTTCTCAGTTCCTCTGGTGTATGGTTTTGGCCTCCTGTGCGGTCTGATTTGAAGGGCTTTTGTGCTCTTTTTTCTTTTCTCTTTCTCATTTTCCCATAATTAGACTTTCCTTTCCTCATTTTTGTTCTTAATGATTTGTAGGCTTCAAAACTTTCCTGCTAAATTGCAGATACTGCTGGGATAGAATGGTTTTAAAATTTAGTTGAGGATTAACATCTATAGCTGGGAGAAAAATATTACCTTTTACCGGTTTCTATTAAGGAGAGAGTAGGGGAATGAGGAATGATGTAGAAGACACTGTGGCATGACACTAATGAAAAGCTTCTTTGTCCAGCCTCAACTAGGCTTGTTTCTGGGCACTCAGAATAATCTCATTATATCTCCACTTTTCTATGTAAACCCATCTGCCAGCCATTTTTTGGCAAAGGTCAAGCATGAGTAATACCACTGTTTTCTCTTCCCAGAGCAGAGGGGTTTGAGGATGGGGATGGCGTCTGCACTACTGCACTTGGGTGCAGGGGAGAGACTGCTGCCTGTCCACAACATTTGCTCAGTCACCATCTTCATTTATCACTTCTATTTTTCGACTGTGGCTGTTCCAATGTTTATTTCTTCTAGAAAGATATATTAGAAACATTGAACTTATAAAGTTATGATCCTGAGAAATAGAAGTCACTTTTTAAAAAGGACTTTCCTTTTTTTTTTTTTTTGTCTAAAAATACCTATATTCTTTACCTGGTAACAAGTTCTTGAAATATACCTTTTTGTGTAAAATGCGTGTTTACAGAAAGTAGTACAAGATGCCGTGATGGTTCTGTAGTCTGGAATGTTTATTCTCTCTCTAATCTAATTTGCAGTTATAATCTCCAGTCCATCTTCCATTCTGTTCTTTTGTTTTTATTCTTTATTGACTGGAGAGTCAAAAGCAAGAGGTATTACCAAGAAAAGGCACATGTTGGTCATCTTTTGCTTTCTCTCTTCTCATTTCCTTGACATGATTGTGGCTTCCAGTTGTGGTAGAAGATGGCCGTCTTCTGTTCTTCCCACTCCATATGCACAGGCTGTTCCACCCATCAAGGGGTGAGGTCTGTTTCCCTTCCCTTTGAAGTCCCGGCTGACTTGTGTGACTGAATGTGGCAGAATGAGACTGTGCTCATTTTTCAATCCTCCAGAGGGCTGGCGGGTTCCGAGTCAAGATGAGGAAGGAAGTTCAGCATATCCCACTAGAGAAAAAAGCCCTGTGTAGGAGCACCGGGGCGTTCTAGCTTGCAGGCCACATCCTGCCCAGCCAGGGGACTAGGGTCTGGGATCCTGCAGGCCCGGGAGGGCCCAGCTGGTGTCAGGGCAAGCCAACTCGAGCCGTCCTCACTGAGCTCTGCCCCAGCTTGCACATGTACACAGCAGATAAAGTCATTATAAGGCACTGACTCTTGTGGTAGCTTGTGACAGAGTGGTAGATTACTGAGATAGGATTTATGTCTCCCAAATCTTCCTTCTTTTCTCACATCTGCTTCCTATTTTTCCAAGTACTTCTAAGGCCCTGCATTGCTTAGGGACCTGCCAACTGATCAGTATTTTGTATGTTGTAGTAGAAATGTGCTAAACACAGCAGCTGCTTCTCACCTAGTAGATGGTGGCACTTTTTGCCATCCTTACATCTGTCCTCACTTGGAGCAGTTGTATCTGCTGACACGGGCACAGAGGCACCCATTTCTTATAGCTGTGTATAGGAGACAATAAAATAAAATAAAATTAGTCCTCTCTCCAAGAAGAAAGCTAAAAAGATGACTTATTTTCTCTAAAGAGTATTTCATGCCGCCACGTTAAGCTTGCCTCTCAAACTCTCTGAATACTTTATATATCCTACTTACTGATGGACAAAGAACAGCACAAAAGGATCTGAATTTAAAAAAAGAAAAGAAAAAAACAAAGACCAACACAATCCAGGGAGAGTTTGCACTGTAAATCTTATGTTTAAATTATAAGTGTTCCCAGGAAAACCTAGAAGGTAGTTATTTAGTTTTATTTTAAACTTTCTGGAAGGATCTGGAACCCTTTTTAAAAGTACAACTTTTAATTTCCTGCCTAGAATGAATGCTTTTTCTGGGGTGCTCATAACAGCTTCTTATAAGCAATTTCCTTTAAAATCTCAAGGTGGTATTTTTCTCATTTTGTTGTCAGCTTTTTGTACTTATTAAAGATTTATTGTTTTTTCTGTTGTCTTTCTGCCTAGGATTCCTTTCCTCAAACTGTCCCACACCTTTGACTAAAAAAGACTAAGATGATGTTTGATCTAAGAGCAGTAAATATTAAGTAACAAATAGATAAAAGAGGAAGAATTCAGAGGCTCCAGGTTGCTTTTCTTACTTGACAAGAGTCTTAATGGCACTCACCCTAATGGTTTGTTTGCTCTTACTCATGCTTCCAGCCATTTTATTTACTAACCTTGACTCCATGAGTTCCAGTCATCAATAGTTAGAATAAATATTTTGCTATATAATGAAGTGGACTTTATTTATTCATTTTTTTTGAGTGGTGGTATGTATGGGTGGGATGAATTTTTGAGATTTGACTTCAACAAATATTCATTTATTTAAATTTTTGTTTTTATTAATACATGTTTATAGTACATAATGATTACATTTGTCATAGGGAGTTGGTACATGTATTTAACACATCTTAATTTTCTTGTGTTCCTTTTCCCTCTTCTGTCTTTCTATCTCTTGGTCCCCTTCCCATTTGCAAAAGATCTGTCTCTGTTTCCTAATATCTGTCTTTTAGAGATTCTCTTTATTTAGCCTCATTTAAAAATAAATATTATTTTCAACCTTATCTAGACACATGTGTCCTTTTTTTTTGTTTGTTTGCCATCTTGCAACCATAAAATGTTACTGCTGGCTACCTGTGTATTTGTTTAGAGTTTTCATATATTTCCAGTCCACCTATTTTGTCTTTAAATAGTGGCTACATACTCCGAACATTTGAGGCAGTGGTTTCCCCAGAATATTTGGCAGCATCTGGAGATATAGTTGGTTGTTACAATTGGGGAATTAGCTTTTACTGATATTTTAAGGGGTAAAATCAAAATGGTGGTTAGGAAAAATTCTTCAGTATAGGATCTGGCACTCAGAAGGTAACCAGTAAATGGTTTTTGAGTGAATGTATGAGAAGTTAGTAAATGTAGCCAATGATGTTGTATATCTTTCTTCAAAGATACCTAAAGGCTTTGTTGAAGATCAAATTGCTAGTTCAGATAGTATGCATAATTGTCTTGTTAATATTCATACATAGAAGGTTTTTGCATTTTCTGCACACAATAACAGATGAAAGCTAGGTAATTTTTTAGTTATAGTATAGGGTGTATGTTTGTTTATACTGCAGGTTGACAATTGTTCCGTAGAACCTTCATCCCTAAAATACTAGGTCCTCATCTTGAATTGTGGTGGTAGAATGATTGCAGGTTTTTAGAGCTGCTTCAAAGTAGCATTTCATATTAGGAATATCTCCAAAGAACTTCTACATTGTGAAACATATACATGCTATTTATAATTAGAAAAAAAGCAATACTTAATGATTTCATACTTTTGAAAATCAAAAGCTAGTATGTAGTATAAGCCTCTATTTCATAAATGGGGAAGCTTTTATGCATTATGATTCTTGCTTTTCTAGATTCTCTGAAATTTAGGCTTTGCTGTTTTAATAAAAGAGGAAATAAATGGATGCAATTAATTACAGGAGTTTTTACTGAGTGAAAATATTATTTAACACATTACAGCAACATTACTAAGAAAAGTTGAATTATGAACTTCCTCAGTAGAATGGTTTAGTATGGAAATTTATTTCCTTCTCTTATGTAGAGGATACAAACAGGGATATGAAAGATATTTTCCCAGAATGGTGGTTACAGTTTTTCATAGTGGTCTTGTTTCATTCCTGCCCAGAGTGAGGGCAAGCTATTTAGAGAAAGAACATGTTTAAAGGTAATGTTTGAAGGAAAAAAAAAAAAAAAAGTTAATGTATGAGATAGAAGCTGTGTTGCTTTTCTTAGTACATAATTACTAAAAATTGGTTGGTTAAAATCTATACCTTACTTAGAAATCTGTATTTCTTATTTATTTTTGTATTTGATAACTGCAAACTTTATTCCTGTTCTCTTTATTGCACACTTCTTTTCATCAGTGTGATGTCATATTCTTAGGAGTACTACATAAGTCTAGATTCAACCATCTTGAAATAATACAAGGTGAGACAGCCTTATATAAGGTACCATCTTTGGCTAGAACCTGATATTGAATGTTGGATAATGCGGTAAGCGGCTGTTGATAAAGGGGCAGTTATATTTGGTTCAAAAGAAAAAGGGATCTCAGCACTTGGGAAGCTGAGGCAGAAGGACTGTTGAGAGTTTGGGGCCAGCCTGGGCTCATAGTGAATTCAAAGGCAGCCTAAACCACCTAGCAAGACCCTGTCTCAAAAATCCAGGGGGAGGAAAAAAAATCGGAACTAGTTTGATCTACTTCCTTAGTCCAGTGCTTAAGATTTACAGAATGGTCATTGTTAGATTGTGCAGATCGGAAGTTCTGAGGGGAGTCCAGTTGACTAGCAGAGGAAGTTCCAAGGCTCAAAGGGGAAAATAAAAATTATAAGAGATTTAATGTTTATACAGTTAGTTAAATCTCCTGCATTTAAAATTGTCTATTGGGTTTTTATGTTAATTTTGAAGTTACTCTTCTTTTTCTTTAGATGAAAAAGGGGCAAGGAGAATCAAAGTTGCCAATCAACAGCTATTTTTGAATAGGCCTTTGGGATCTAGGGAAAGTAGAAGACCAGGTCTCTGCTTTTCCCACGAGGAATTTATTCTCCGGTCTGCAGGTGACCCTTAAGATACCAACCTTTCCTTTGCCCCTTCCCAGCTTCCTTTTCATATTTATTTCTTAAAAATTATTTATCTTTAATTGACATAAAATTATACATACTTACCATGTAAAACTTTTAAAAAATATGTATATATTGTGGAATGGCTAAGTCAAGCTAATTAACATATGCATTTCTTGGCATATTTCACATTTTTAGTTCCTTCTTGATATTATTGCGTGGCCCTCAGAGCTCTGGTTTTGCCAGCCACTCTAATGTCAGTCCTTTCCTGAGCGCCGTGTGCTCCGGACCCCTGAACTTCCTTCAATGCCTGAGCACCTTTTTACTCTTTGACTCTAGGTCTTCAACTACGCTGTTCCGCCTGCCTTGAACAGCCCTCCCTCCTTTTGATCTGGCTAACTCACACCCTTCAAGTGTTCCCTTAGATGTCGCTTTCCCTGAGAAGCTTTCCCTGTTGTTGAAGTCCAAATTCAGTGTGTTTTTCTCTGTGCTTATAGGACCTGTGGCATTTAAATGGGCTATTTAATGTTTGTACTAGTCTGTATGTGAGTTTGGCAAAGGCCAGTACCACATCTGTTGTATTCATTAGTGTGTAACCAGTGCCTGATACAGAGCTTGGCATGTGTGGGGCTCTCAACTGTTCACTGAATCTGTGGAGTGAGTATTTAAGTGTTAAATTGTATGGTGCAGAAGTACCATGTAAAAATCAGAGAAAGGAGAAACAAGTGAAGAAGTGATTAGTGGAAGTATGGATTTAGCCTGGTGTGTGACACATGTGTGTAATCCCAGTACTTTGGAAGGCCAAGGGAGGAGGATTGCAAGTTTGAGCCCTGCGGGGGCAGTGTAACAATTTAGTGAGATCCTGTCTCAAAATAAAAAATGGGGGCTGAAGATTTAGCTCAGCGGTTAGAGTGCTTGCTAAGTGCAAGGCCCTGAGTTCAATCCCCAGCACCAAAAAAAAAAAAAAAAAAAAGGACTGGGGATGCAACTCAGTGTGAAGGTTCTGGGTTCAATCCCAGTACTGGGTGAAAGAAAATGTAGAGACTTAATCTAAACCTTTAGTCTTTAATGATAAACTCTTTCATGGAGGAAGTTTAACCTACTTGTGCTTGCTTCTACTTCCCTTCCTTCTGTGTTTCTATTCTTCCTACTGTAATTTGTTCATTTATCCAGCAAACGAATGAATGCATTTTGAGGACTTAATGTTTTAGGCATTATTTAAGGCACTGAAGATATAACTGAGAAAAAAATCCTTGTTCTCATAGAATTTACCTTCTAATGGACTAAATGCATAAAATGGGCCAAGTACAAGTATAGTGTACTATACAAAGTAATGGATATACAGACATTGAAAATAGAAAGACCCAACTCATACAGGATTGCCAAGATATAGGGAGCAATAGGGAGCCTGGAATGGGATGGTGGCAGAGGGATGTATAGATGAGTAGAAGAAACATCTTTTGTGGAATTTGTATGTGTTTGCATTCTTTTATTTTTAATTCAACAACGTATTTTCTTAAGAAAATGTCCTAGATGGTGGATTGTCTAGATAGAGGAAGTGAAGGAAAAAGATTATGAATTTATAGCCCAGATGAAAGGTTGGAGGCCCAGAAAAACAAAGACTAGTTTTGTTTGGTTGAATCTGAGATTTCATCAGACTTGGGTTCATTTAGTTAATGCTTTTTAAGTACGTTGCCTGGATTGCAAAAATACAATAGAGGCAGCTGGGGATTTTTCTCAGTGGCAGAGCACTTGCCTAGCAAGTGCAAGACCCTGAGTTCCATCCCCAGCTCCACCCCCCCACCAAAGATGCAATAGAACAGATGAAGTTTCTGCTGTCAGAGTTTATATTTCACTAGACACCCAGGTGAGATGGTAATATGCAGGTGAATGTTTGGGAATCCTCTGTGACATGTATGAATTGAACACATGAGAATGCATAGAGTTTTGGGCCTAGGTCTAGGTAGCAGGTAATCCTCTAGTTTATTTAAATTTTATATCAGTGGCTTGATATAATAATGTAATGATTGTAATCAGCTGTATGGCAGTTGATACCAAGATAAAAAAATAAGAGAAATCAGGGAACTGCAGTGAATCTTTTAACCAGTTCTGTTCCTTTTCTGAGTGTAGAATTTTAAAAGACATTTCTTTGTCTTTAAATTCTAAGCTGTCATTTTATTAAAGTTCAGTAACTTAGTGTCTCTGACTGCTTATTACTTGGCAATATCTCACTAGCTCATCGATGTCAGTGTAGGCTTGTCTCCAAGAAATGCATGAAAGAAATAGCGGCCAGTGATTCATGTGATTTTTAGACAGATTTGGCACAGAAGTGCCCTCTGGGTTTAGGGCAGTGGTGGACAAACAAGGGGAGAAGGGAAGCTATGGTTTCTCCTGCTGTCTTTGTCTTTCGTCTTTCTATAAGGGCCATGAACTGTGAGGTTAGTATATTGGCTCAGAGATAAGCATGGCTTGGCATGGATTCTTCTGTTGCTACCTCAAGCTGTTTTTTCTTCCCCAAGAACAGCACTCTCAGTGGGTGTGGAAGTAGGCGGGACATGAAGCAATGGTTTTACATTGCATTGCCTGGCTACAGCTTGGCATTTCTTTCTTTTTTCTTTTTCTTTGCGTCATTGCTCTTGGTGTCACTAATTTTGCTTCCCTCTTCCACTCTTTTATAAATTGTTTCTTAGGGAGTTACTCAGCATTATATTTTCTTTGGAGTTGTGGCTGTGTTTTCAGCCAGTAACCTCAGAGATGCTGTCTGTTCCATCTTCCAGGGTTAATGCTGAAGGAATTTATTAGAGATAAAGGGACAGAGGGAGGGAAGGGAGAAAGAAGGAGAGAGAGAGGACGAAAAGGAAAGAAAGAAAAAGTGCCTCTTAATGGAGCTTGTACTTTTAGTTCTCCTTTGGTGTCTTTTACTTTGGGATATACCCTAAATGAGTGCATACTAGATGTCTAGTCTGTCAAAGGAGGGGAAGGTGGAACATAAAATAGAAGGGAGGTAGAAAAGAATGCCAATGTCATTGCATCAGTGATTCCAGAAATCAAAAGCTAGCCTACTTGATGGAAGAATAAAGGATTTTTACCTCCTTAGGGGAATGTATGATTATGATTTTCATCATTCTTTGACTCCAGGCCAGGACACCTGTAATACTAGTTTCTTGTAGGCTCTGAGCCTGCTTACATCTCCTTTCTTAATATATTTCTGTCCCTTGTCTATTTGTGGCCTCTCATCTCAAAAGAGACTGCAAAAGAAAAGAAAAGTTACTGTTCTCTAAATCCCCTAAAGAAGAAAGAATTCTTGGAGATTGTGTTAAATCTTAAAGGATGGTTAGAATTGGGTTGGGTTAGAGTAGAGACTTATTACAGCCATGAGTTACAAAGGAAATATCATGATTTAAAGTCAGTAAACACAACACATTTGCTGTGCTGAAAGCTTAATGGAAAGTTATTTGGCAGAAAAGAAATAAGAGACTGGATTTATTCAATGATATCCAACATGAGAGAATTCAGCTTGCTTTATCTTTTAGTCTCATAGTCTTTTCACATGTGGTTTCTTCTTCTTTTTTTTTTTTTTTCCATTAATCCTGAGCTGGTTACCTTGCTAAGCTCACCTGCCCATTCCAGATCTCCCAGAAGTCCTGTGTACTTAGGATTGTTCTTTGCCAATTTATTTCCTCTCTTACCCAGGGGCTTATGCCACTAATTAGTGATATCAGTTACCGCCTCATTCTTTACTTTATTCATTCATTGTAAGTTCAGTTTTCTAGAAATATGTATTGAGTAATATTTGCCTGTCTCACATTAGCCATTACTCACATTAACACCCTTTCCACCAGTGGAAAGAATTATAGAAGATTTCTTGCTTTTATATTACTGCTTTTTCATTTGTTTCCCCAATATGTTTTTGTTGGATTTTTCTTCTGTTAATAGGCCCCTCTAATAGGCTTGGTAACAGGCATACTGCCCTGTATTTGTTCTGGTGCCAAGATTTCCATCCCACATAATTCTTTTACCCTCACCTGGTTCTGTAGAACCCAAATTCTGGGTTCATATTTTTTCTTCTTTTTAGTATTTCTATTCTTTTTATGTCTATTATCGTAAACTCTGAGGTGAATACTTTCTTTGGGTATAGGCAAAAACATGTAAGTTTACAGGTCTCATTGCATTTATATATATCAAATACAGTATCATTGCTGTGTCCCCAAGAAGCCTCTGTAGGTATTGTGACATGTGTAGATAATAGAAGTTGTCGATCAAATTAATTTCTGCCTCAGAGAATGTAAAATCTCAAATCAATAAATGGTTCCTCGGTGACAGTGTGTGGGAGAACCAACTCTTCTCTCAAAAATCAAGTCAGAAGAAGAAAGCGTGTTGCTAAAATATAATAATTTACTTTCGTGTACTTGGCTTTCATGTGATTATTTATAAAAGACCACTGTACTTTGCTATGTTTGTGCTTACCAACTTCATTATTCTATAAACAATTCAGTGCCCCAGGTGCTCTTGTGCTGTTACCGTGTGTGCAGCTCTGTGAGAGATGGCATTGTAGCTGCAGCAGGGACAGGTTTGTGTTCCTTTCCTTAAAATAGAAAGGGGACCCAGCGTCTGTCTGTCTTTCAGCATGCTGCTTGGTGCTGAGCATTGAACCAGTGTTCAGTAGAGCAATGCCTATGGAACTAACTTGGATTGCATTAAAATAGCTACTGAGGATCTTTTTAATGTGTGCTGTAGAATGAGAAAGTGCACTGGATAATGAAATCCAAAAATGAAAGAAAAATTACATCCATATATGCACAAAGGCATCTGAGGAATTTGCATGACAGCTCATGCCGAAGTGTAACTTATAGCACTTAGCTTTTTGTGAAGATGAATCTCAACAACAGTCACAGGGACGATTGTATCTGGTCTTTTCAAAGGAGCTGGCGCACCCATGTCATCCACAGCCGTGTATCTTTCACTTGCTCCTGGGTCTGTGCAGTCAAAGGAAGAAATACTGTGGGTCACTCTGGACAGGCTTGAATTTTATTGTGTTAATTCAGCGGAGTGTGATTTTTTTCCTTGAGAACCTATCTGTCCATTTGCATGTTAGTACAATGGCAGATATTTTAAAAGTATAAGTTATAGTGCATATTTTCAATCTTACTGTTTAAATGGGGAAACAGCCAGCAAAAGGCATATTCTGTAATTGGTGCTCTTTGTGAGGCCCACATAACAAATGCTTTGTAGTTCAGGAGATGAAAGTTCGGTAGATACGTAGTACTCCAGGAAACCTCTTAGCGGTAATGGAATTCGGATGGGCCTTACAGACAGTTGGGGTGCACACAGGGAAAGGGGTGTCTGCAGCGAAGAGGACAGTGGGATTTGGAAGTAAGCTGGGAGCCTGGTTTTAGAGGTGGCTGGCAGTGGAGATGGCAGTTCCTTCTTCTTCCTCCTTGCTTTTGTAAATGAGATTAATATCTGTCTCTGTGGATTAAATTTAGATACATTTTGGTGGAAAGGAAATGAGGGGAAAGGTGATACCTATCCATTTTTTAAAAGTAAGTTTATTCCAAGTGTGGATGTCATATTACCAGCTGATGGGAAACCCTTTACAAGGTCATATGGGTAAGGAGAATCTCAGATTATCAACTGGGGTTAGGGTTTTTGACTGTGTGGGAGACAGAACATTATAAGGACATGCACATTTTTAGCTTCTGATTTTACTGGTTTATTGTGTTTGTCTGCTCTGAGAAGCAGACCAAGCATAGGCAGGGTGAGGATTTTTTCTTTAAAAGAGGGAACATCCTGCTCCTTGTCGAGTTAGGGAAGCTCTAAGACTTTGTCACATGCATTTTAGTCCCACTGACATTACTCCCACATCCTTGTGGGTAGTTAAGTTAAAAATTTTAAAACGTTCTTTGATCTTCCACCCACTGATCTAGTAGACATTTAAGTTCAATACTTCATTTGGGAGAAAGGGGAGATGAAATATAATTTATACTTCCAAAAAAGCCCCCCACCAGTCTCCATGTCTGCACTTAGTTTAGAAATTATAACAATAAATTGGCTTCCATTTTAAAATGTGTTGTTAGTCATCACACTTTAAATTACATGGTGTTACTATTTGTGACCTACTTCAAATGGTTGTCCCTTCATTGTGAAAAAAATATGTGCAGCCATTGGTTGATTTCTAGATTTTTTTTAAAGCTATCTTTTAATTGAAATATACTTCGAACATCAGCAGATTACACAAACAGTGACTATTCTGTGAGTGGGCTGGATTTTATTGGGTGAAGAACTGTCCGTGGTTAGTCTTTGTCTAGCGTACCACTTAGTAGTTATTCTACTAAATTAAACTCCCCCTTCCTGCTCTGGGTAAACATAGGGCACACTTTGCAGGGTGATCATCTGTTTATACAGTTATTACTTGAGCAGGAGTGAAATGATCAGGCTCTTCCCTGGCCCAGGGCATGTCACTTAACCTTATACCTTTCTGTCTTTGTGTTTGAAAGGAGACATTCTGCTATTGTCTTGCCAAGTGTCAAATCTCTTTGGAGGTGTTCACTACAAAACACTGGGGAGATACAAAATACAAGAGGGTTATCATAGTGACCCCTAGTTTTAAGGGGCTCAAGAGTTTGGTGGCAGTAACCTAAGGTACAGCTGATTCACCCAGCTAGACATTCGTAAGCATATCTTAAAATGAATCTTAAACATCACCATTGCCTTTCCTAGCCGTGTTGGAGCCTCTTAGTAGAACATAGGTAGATTTTGTTCAGGAATAATTAAGTCTTAAAGAGAAACCATTAAAATTATTGAATAAGATCATATCAGAAATTGCATATATCTTTTTTTGCCAGCTGAAAGTGAGAGTTTTGAGGGGGTGTCTGAGGGACAGATGGCAATGACATGCATGATTCATTGGGGCTCTCGGGGTGAGAGGGCTTTTGCTCTCTGTGGGATAGAGATAGCAAGTGCTGCTGGGCGGGCTTCTTTCCCAAGAAACCCAGTAGAAGGTGGTTTAAACTGCTATTCACAATGCCGATGAAGCATTCTTCTCATGGATATTTCTATCTTCACGCTTTGTTTTTAAATACTAGATTATTTTAGTTTCCTCAAATTCTGATGATATAGAATTGGAAAAATTAAAACCTTTAGAACATCACATAATGTCACTGTTTGGAAAAGTGACCTTTTAACTGTATTTTATTTTCTTGGTGACTAGGTACTGTAATTATGTGTGTGTTTAAAATGTGTCGAGTGAGTGCATCTACACCCCTGTGACTGGGTATTGTGTGCCATCTGCAGAGCCCTGTGGGGGTGTTCAGGTGGGGAGGAGGGTTTTGTCCTGATGACTAGCTTTTTCCTTTAATTTTACCAGCAAATTCAATATATACATCTTTAAGAATCTTTCACTTTCATTTCACGTTTTTGGTCTTTTTGTGTGTATATTTTATATTTCTATCCCACTAAAGATCTAATTCTTGCCAGTTATTAACTGCTGTAAACATATATGATTGCAGGTAGCTTGAGGATACGGATAGAATTTGAAGAGTTTTTTTTGTTGTTGTTTGTTTCTTACATTGCTTGTTCATTACTTGATAAAATACTGTTTTTCCAGATACTTCATTAAAATGTGTCGTCTGAACTCAAAGGGAGCTCTTCAGAGGCACCCAGAATGAGTTGTGTCAAATGTGTGTTTTGGTAAATATCTTGTGGTTCGTGTTGTTAGGAATGTGCCTGTGTACTTTAATGCCCGATTTAACAAATAGGGTTGTTTTTGTGTCCAAAGCAGTGTTTATTTTAGATTTTCCACTCTACTCCTCTTTCTGCAGTATCTCTACAGATTTTCTTTGTTCATGTGAGTTCCTTGTGTACTAAGTAGGGCGGTGATGCTGAGTGAGGGGCTCAGAACGGGGCAGTCGTGATTGCATAGGTGCTTCTGTTTTACACTGTAGGACATTCAGGGCAAGAAAATTTACGTATCTTTATTTTTCTGTGTTTCATTAAGATACTTTTATCACTGACAGAGGCGGCATGATTGGTATTTAATCCTTGTTCAGTATATAGTTCATGGCATACCAAATACTATCTTACCTATTATCTCAAAGACTGTTGAAAAGGAAAAATATGAAACACTGAATTTTGCTACATATATGTATGCTACGTTCCTAAGGAGTGATTTGGTTAAAATGAAACTAACCCTAAAATAGTAAATGTGGGTAATTTTAAGATCAGAAATGACTTAGAACAAGCAAGGCAGGCATTTTCAAAGTTGGAGATGTTTGTAGATAGATGGTATTACCTTGGTTAGTAGTAAGTTCCCTGATCTGCAAGTATAGAGTAGGCAATTAGAGGGGATATGAAACCACAGTTTAGCTAAAAAATATTTGGACTATGTGACTTTGTCCAATTGAGGTTCTGTTGTATATATTTTAAGTTTTATGTAAATGTGAAAGTTTCAAAAGAAGATATCTATCAGCACATAATGAAGAATATGTATTTGATCATCTTGTTGCTTCTGCCAGTGTTGCTTGTATGGCTTGAAAAAATTCTTTTTTCTATAGACTTCTTCTAATACACGAAATAAAGTCTTGATACAGTAGCTTGTTCAAGCCAGAAACTCAGATTCTGATTTTTAAAGTTTCATAAAATAGCCAAAGCCACATAATGGAGTACTACTCTGTGTTAAAGAAGGATAAGTTTGAATCATTTCTAGGAAAATAGATCCACCTTGAGACCTAATGTTAAGTGAAATAAATCAGACACACAAGCTTAAATATTGAAAGCTTTCTCTTACAGGAGATACTCAAAGTATAGATAAATTAAAGACCAAAATAGAAGATAGATATTAGGAAACAAAGAGCTAAATCTTTTGCAAATGGGAAGGGGGGGGGACTAAAAGGTGGAGGGAAGGAGAGGGAGAACAGGGAGGTGAGAGGAAAGTGAAGCCAAAAGAATTAAAATGTCTTAGGTACATGTATCAACTCCCCATGATGAATGTAATTATTATGTACCACAAACACACACTAATAAAAATAAAAATTAAAGGAAAAAACACAGTCTGGTTAAGAGGAACCTTATATAGGTTATACATCAAACATTTTACTCTGACAGCAGAATGCCCTTATCTCTGTCTCCCAAGGTGCCTTCTAGAAACATGTTTATCAGCCAGCACCGAGCAGAGTGCTTCTGAAGAGGTGGCGGGACTATCTGAAATCACAGCCGCCTAAATTTCATCCCCTGCCTTAGCGCTTTCCTTTTAGTCTCAGTCTCCTGACCTGGGAGGACTCTGCTATAACTCACATTCTCTAATCTTTATTCTTCCAAGATCTCTGCCTCAGCCGCTTGACAGTTTCCCAGAGGCGTGCAGCAGTCAGGTGCGCAATCTGACTGCTTTTGCACATTGTCTAGGCTTGGCACTACATGCTACTCCCCTTACTTGCTTTCCTTTTTTAAGACCCGATTTTCCCATTTTAGATTTTTTTTTTTTTGCACCAAACTCCTTTACTTTCCAACTTATTTTATTCTTGCATTAGAAAATTCCCCTGACTTCCTACATTGATCTCTTATCATTTCCTGTTTTTCTCATACCATATGTCATCTCCTAAAATTTAGTAGGGTTCTTACTTCAGATCGTGTGACATTTCAGGTCCCAGAGCTTTTGCTCCAGAGCCTAGCTAATGCATAACACACTGCTAATCACATTTGTTTCCTGGTCCTGTTTTCCGAATATAAAATGTATTAAGCATTTCTTTTAGAAATTCATTAAAATATTGAAAACTCATTGGTATTCCTATAGTTTAGAGGTAATTTTTTTGCATATTTCTAGTCCTTTTTATGTGTAAAGCTAAAGGATTTTCTTTGTCCCGTCTTCTCCCTTTTTAAGAGCAACAAGGAGAAAAAACCAACACCTATGCAGACACACACACACACACACACACACACACACACACACACAAATAAGGTTAGAAATCATCTGTAATTCTTAATGGAGCGGAGTGAGTGGGGTTTGAGGGATAAGATGGAGCCATCTCACGGTGGAAGGGGCCTAGAAAGCTCCCCGGAGGGAGCTGATTTGCAAAAGTCCACTTTCCAGGAAATGTACCTGGAGAAAGTACTCTCAGCCCTTTGAAGTGGGAGGAGCTACACCAGCCTGTGAATCCCAGAGGTGGCTCTTAATGGGTGCCATCTGGGAGGCTGGCTACCGTGAGTCCTTTAGAGCCATCTTTGGCATTTAGTCTAATCCCATGGGACATTTTATTTGCACACTTTTAATCTACTAGATCTCACTTCAGCTAATTTAATGCACATGAGGGAGCTAGAGTAGCTGAAAGTTTGTATGAAGAGAGAATTATTAGTTCAGATTTAATTTATGTGGAGAAAATCATAAGACAGTGTGTATGGACAGAAAACAAAGGAAATAATGTTTTTTTGAAAAATTTTTTGGACAGTAAAAGGGGCAGGAATTGACTCAAATGGTTTTATTGCAACCCATCATCAAGGTCAATATTGTGGCTACTTTGGAGAAGGTAAAATAAATTTAATTTAATGTACAGATACATAAAATACAGAATACAGCAAATGTGTTTGACATTGATTCTCTTTCTTAGTTCCCTTGGAAAATACAAGCAAAATATGTTAAGGTTCAAAAGTTTAAAACATCATTGTAAAAAGAAAGGCAAATTAGCATATTCAGTCCTCAGTTACAGCAGGTGGCCTCAAACCGGTAATAGGCTCTCTGGGCGGCAGCATGGCAGTCGCTAACCTAGGCATGTACTTAGGGCCAGTGCTCCTTGCTTCCATTCTGCAACACTTTTAAAATTGGCATTTTCTTTTAAAATGACTCCATGCCTTCCGAAAGTGGGTCCATTGCAAATGGAATGTTAGCAGGAAATGCTTACTATCCGAAAAAAATTTTAAAAAGTTTACTTTGGTGATTTTATTTTTATTTCACCTCATTTTGGTTTTTAATTGGTTATTTTTAAATTGTATATCGGAGAAGGAAACAAAACACTTTTCTTGATGCTGAGACTCATTTAAAATAACCTGATTTCAGTGCCCCCCTTTTCCCCCCAAACTAGCAATATTTTTTCAGGTGTGTCAAACCTCAAATTTTGCAGATTGAAAGGGAACCAAGAATTGGAGGGAAGAAACATAAAAAAAAATTAAGATGTGTCATGTACATGGACCAACAACTCACGAAGAATTTAATCATTATATACTACACACATGCACTAATAAAAATAAAAATCTAAGGAAATTTTCCAAGTCCAGGGGTCTGATTTTTTTTTTTTAAAGGTGCATCCTTGATCAACCACATTGAGCAATACCACCTTGCAGGCCTTTCTTTTGCTTTGAAAAGCTATTACTCTATGTAAGATCAAATTAGCCATTTTAAAACTATATGTCAGGCAAATCGAATTTATAACTAGAGTGGTCCGTTAAAAATATAAATCAGATGTTAATTCCCCTGCTTAAACCCCTTTGTCCTGTAACTTCCCTCCACTCTAAGAAACACTCTTTAACAGGGTCCACCAGGCTCACATTGATGCAGCTCCTGAACATTCTGCCAGCAAGCTTCAGCCATGCTGGTCTTCTGGCTGGTGGGTGAATACAGCTCATTCATACTCTCAACTTTCTGATTTTTTTTTTTAAGTCTTTCTTTCTTTGGATCCATCTCATTAGTCAGGGTCCTGCTTATATGCCATATTTTATAGAGGTGTCTGCTCCCCTGCAGAGGCTGGAAATAGACACCCTATCTCCCTTACTCCCGTGCTGCTGGGGTTCTGGTCCCTGGGACACAACCCGTGAGATACATAAAATGAAGGTGAATTATAAGGAGGCAAGCCCAGTTCAGGATTGACCTTTTCCTTCAGCTTTTCTAGTCATCTGAAAACTATTTCATAACTGATGGATCATTCTCTTGAGCCAGCTAAATAGTCTAATCTCTGCCCTCACACCTTGATCAATACTTAATGCCGCATTTACCTTCTCTGAGCACTTACCAACCTCTGCCTTCTACTCTTTCCCATTACCTTGCTTTATGATCTTAGTAACACTTGAAGCAACCTGGAATGATTAATGTATTTGTTTACTCATTGGCCACCTCTGTCACATCACTGAAATATATGTTCTATGAGGGTAGGTGCTTTGCATTTTTACCACCATGCCTGTTCCTACCTAGAGAAATGCATGGAATATATTAGAATCTCAGTAAGTACTTGCTGAATGAACTTAGGTGCGTCCAAGTCCAGGTTTTTGGAGGATTAGGGTAGGAAGAAACTGAAGAACTGCCCAGGGTTTAGTAAAGGAACATGATGATTAGTAAGTGGTATTTGCCGCGGGCGTGGAGCAGCACTACCTTTGTGCTGTCTTGCCACGGATTGTTAAGAACCAAGACAGCACATTAATACCTGTGTTTTGGAGGCACTGTCAAGTGGTCTTCCTTTTAAAAACTTTTCTGTTATATTTAGCGCATGAGCCTAATTCTAAGGCCCTCTGGTATCTACAAATAAAATGCCTTGAAAATTGCTGTCAATTTAGAAGCCAGGTAATTTTGAGCTTATAAGGTACTTTCTTGAACAATCTGAATTAGGACAATTCAAAGAATAGCAATGTATTGTCTTCCCTTAGAGTGTTAGAATTTATAAATGGGCAATAAGCAACTATTGCATAGGTGAATGTATTACTAAAGTGATCTTTAGATCTACTTAATCTATACTAATGCCATTCAGATCACACATTGTGACCCATAATTGGGTCATTAAATTAATCTAGTGCTTTGTGACTAGCATTTGTTTTATTTATTTATTTATTTTGGGGGGGGTTGGTGCCGGGGATCGAACTCAGGGCCTTGTGCTTGCTAGGCAAGCACTCTAACCACTGAGCCAAACCCCCAGCCCCACATTTGTTTTATTAAAATCGAATAGAAAGTAGAATGTCCTTCATATAGGAGAGGTGAGTATTACTCTCTAAAAGTTTTGTCTCGTATGTATGTGTATCTTGTATGTATTGGATCATGATGAAAATGCAATTACTGAAGTGTGGAGTGAACATTTTTTGGAAAACACGAAGAGACAATTGTGTGGTCTCTACCTACCTCATTAGTGTTGGCTGCACCCAGAGGATTTGCTAAGATTCAAAGTTAGAAGTGTGCCTGTGCAGAGATTTACCTTATTATTATGTTTTGAAACCCCAGATGTAGAGCTCCTGTGTGGTGGTGTGATCTGCATGCACACAGGAAGAATGGGGGAGACAGCAGCAGATCAGCCCTATGAGCTCATGCTAGATCCTCTACCACAATCTCTTATTTAGGCCTTTTACCAGAACTTTGAGGGATTGCTGTTGTTGTCATCATTAGTTGCAAAGTTTAAAAAAAAGAATTTTCCTCTCCTTTTTTTATCTTTATTTTCTCTTTGCCATGTGTATAAAGGAAGAAGAAACACTAAGTTTGAGGATGACAGTGAGCCCCCTTTAAACTAAATTACAATGACTCCCTTGTCTGTTTCCCCCTTTCAGCTCTAGTGCCAGGGACGGAGGTACCAGGATTGCAAATAAAGATTATTTACGCAATGGGTTAACATTTCTTTGGAACCCTGGCTGTTTGTTACCGGGACAAGAGCAAAGAAGGCAGTGCCTAATCTCTTCTCTGTTGTCCTTAGCAGTTCAGCTCTGGCCCACAATTTTCGTGTTCTGAGTGGCCAGATACTGTGGTCACTGTGACCTGCTCTCCACAGAAAGCACATTAATATCTATCTGTCATTTTTCAAGCATGTCCCTTTGGGGCTCCTACTTCCCATTTCAGATCTTGTACTGTATTCATACTGTACTTTTTTGGAGATGAGTATTATAATTTTAGCCTTATTTTGTTTTAGTTCTGATGAGTCTTATGTTATTTTAATGAACTATATGAACAGAAGGCCATAAACATGGACTCTGAATCGCAGCTGTACCACTTCTGACCCCAGGAATGTTATTAATCATCTGAGCTTTGCTGTCCCATCTGGGAGCTGGCAGTGATGATATTATCTATCTCTTAATCTTGTACTTTTTGTTTTTATGAGAATAATTCATAAAAAGTGCCCAGAACTCTGCCTGGCAGTGGTGTGTTTGTGGTGGGGCTGCCAAGCATAAATCCCACACCTTGATTCTGCCAAGATAACTGGGATACTCCCTGCCCTGAAACTGCCAGATTAATTTGATCAGAAATTAATTCCACAAATATTTTTTCTAAGGATCTACACCTCACCTTGTGCTGTGGGAAATATAGGAAAAGATTTCAAGGAGTTTGCAGTTATGCTGAGGGAAAAAAAAACCTCTCGCTTGGCATTTCAGCAGAGCAGTACAGAAGTGTAATGCTGTTGCAGCGAGTTGAAAAGGAGCTTTCTGGAAAGTAGAGGAGGGTGAGTTTCAAGGTGTTTTTTGAAGGATGAGTATGATTTAGATAGGCAGAGAGAAATCTGGGAAAGAAATGGCAAAATGAGACAATAAGTATAGGAGTGTAAATGCGGGGTGGCCTGTGAAAGGTAGTAAGCATCCTTGGAGTACGGAGTTGAAAATGGGGAGTAGGTGAGATCAGACTGAATCAAATGAAATTATGGAAAATTCTGAATTCCTGAATAAGAATTTAAGACTACAGGTCAAGAATCTCTGTCAGTTCCGTCCTGCCTTTCTAAAAATGAGATCTAAATACCCATTTACTAACGTAAATAAATTTTATCTAAGATGGCTTAACCAGCAGTTTTTTTCGTGATTGGTAAAGCTACAAAGAAACCATATAGTACTCAGCAGGGAGCTTAGATGGTCTGACATTCGCACAAAGGAAGTGAGAGAACTTGTCTAATGTCATTGAGCTGAGATAGCTTTGTGTAGCCATTTCCAATGGGGATGAGTTCTCCAGTGGACCACAAACCTTCGAGTTCCTTAGTCATGGCTTCTATATCTATCCTCGTGCTGGGAGATTGCCAGTCGAACCAAAAATATGTCAGAGGCCGCTAGCTAAAGCAGTTTCTGCCTTGGACTGTGCATGTGTGAGTACTGGTGATGGAGCTCTTTTGCAGGGCTCACTTACTCTTCTCTGACTGATGGGGAACTGATAATGAGCATTTCTTTGGATATTATAATGTATTAAGACTAGTTTGAGTCAGATCCTTTTATTTTGTTGAACTATTCCTTTTTTCCCCTTTTGAATCACTGTGTTTATATAATACACAGTTATATGATGTAACAGAAAAATTGGGAACTATAGATAAGCAAAACAAGAGAAAAAAATTGTCCAATAATAACATTTTCCAGAATAGCATTTTATTGTGCATTTACTAACCACCTTTTGTGTAACAGAGAATCCCCAAATCTCAGTGGCTTCTGGCATGTATTGATTTCAGTTGCTTGTTGGTGACTAGAGATTGCAGAGTTCTGCGTATTCCAGGTGTGTCTCACTGGGAGATCTTTCTTGGAACAGCAGTTCCCCTCTGGATAGGCTCATTCTTGAGGTAGAAGGGAAAAACAAGAAAAGCAGAGCCCATCCACACAGTACACTCAAAGCTTCTTCTATTTACTCAGTCTCTTGTCCAAACAGCATTAGCTGGCAATGCCCAACATCAGTGGAGTAGAAAGTTTTCCTTGAGAAAGCTGGGAAGTAGGGTGTATAGTAGACATTTGTGAAAAATAATAGTTTATGATGGCCTTGGTCATGAATAGTCTCTTTTTCCGCACACAAAATATTTGTGTACAGATGGTAACATAGCACCTATATTCCACTTTATTGGCTATAAGTAGTCATTTCCTACCACAGGCAAAATACGCTCACTCCCTTTCCAAAGAAGAGTCATCCAAACAGAGCACATGTTGTGTTCTTTAAAAACTTTACAATACAAATATAGATGAACACAAAGTAAGTGGCTGTGGTCTGCTTTTTTTATCCCAATTAGTATATTAAAGTATCTTTACTTATCGATATGTTTCAACAGAATTTTAATGCTTGCATTTTATTTTGTTTACATAGGCTGTAAGTTACGTAAACGGTCCCCTACTTGAAGAACTTTTGTTTTCAATTTTTGTTACTTATAACTTTTTAATTTTTAAATATTTTTCCATTTCCTTAGACAGGATTAATGCATATTTTTAGTGCCTTTATGTGTATTATCAAATTATTCCCTGGAAAGGCTATTTTGTGTGATTTGGGGGCCAGTTTGACAGGTAAAAAGTTACCTGTTGGGTCCCAGTTTGCTTTTGTTTTTTGGTACTGAGGACTGAAGCCAAGGCGTTGCCACTGCTGCACACATGCCTCATCCCCAGCACCCAACTTGCCTTTTTTAGTAATGATTAATTTTGGCTTTTGTTATATTCATTGAAGATTTATATTTCTTCAGTTTTGTTTTGTTTTCCTTTTTTTTCCTTTTGGGTGCTGGGGATCAATATTTCTTCATTTTTGAATTGCTTATTTCTTACTTTTTTCAAAATTTTAAAAGTGGAACACACATCTTTTTTTTCTAATTGATCTCTAAAAATCTTTATATATTAAGGATTTTTTTTCCTTAGTCATGTATGCTTCTTACCTTTTTTCTGGTTTGTCTTTTAATTTTTTTGTATACTATTTTTTAACTCTAAGAGAGTTGAATCTTCAGCAGGGCAAGATCTTTGTGAATATGCTATTATATGAAAGTAGAATGGTGTAGAGGGAAAAGCATGTGGAACCAACAGGATTAGCAGGGATGTACCTGATTAACTTGATAAGACTGTGATAGAAACTCAGAGAAAGAGCAAGAAGCATTGTGATTCTCTTGTTCCCTTTTCCACTTAGTGTTTTGGGTTCCCATTGTTGAAGTTCATCTTCCTGGAATTGGTCCTTTTGTAAAGGAAATTCTCCATTTGGAGTCCAGTACAAAAAAAAAGTCTATTATAAAGTAGAGCTGTATTTCAGTAGAAGTAAAGGAAATGTTAAATATGAAGTTGTGCCATTTTTCTTATCTTTTAGATGCCAAATGATCTTAGAAGTATTAGTGTTTGAAGAGAGACAGAAATTTATCTGTTTTCAACAGGGAAGCACCATTTTGGTACATTATGCTTTGTTTGGGTTCTTGCTTTTCATCTTTTGGCATCTTTTTTTTTAAAGATCTTATCTGCCAGGAAGTTCCTTTCTTCTTTTTGATGAATTGGCTGGTTTTTTTTTTCAAATCAGTGCAATAGTTTTAGGACCAAATTGGTGATGCAGCAGTATTTCAAGAGTTAAAAGCACTTCGGGTAATGTGAAACTCACTGTCAATATGTGTCAAGCCAAATTCTGAAAATGATAGTTTTGTGATTCGGCTACATTCATGTCTATTTATACAGTTTTTAAATGCCAGGTTTGCTTATTAACTTTCAGGCTTGGTGTTATATATTCTCATTAGAAACATATTCATGTTATTTTACTTTTTATAAAGAAAAGTAAAGGTCGGCAACTGTCTGCTCAGAAAGAGCATCCATTGTACTGCAGTCACCCTGTCTTCTGTGGATGTCAGTCGCATCTTACCTGTTTTAACTGAGTTGTATTTCCAAGGGCATTTTTCTGTATGGAGGACCATATTCTGTGGGTGATAGTTTACACCAAGAAAAATGGTAGTTTTAGTTGTGTCTTTGGAAGTTTGTTTTAAATGTTTCCTTGAAAACTAGATGCAGAGGGGTTGGGATTTAGCGCAAGGCCCCGAGTTTGATCCCCAGCGCCTCTCCCCCTCTCCCCAAAAAAGAAAAGAAAACTGAATGCATGATCCCCTCAAAGTCCGAATTGTTTGTTGCTAATGAAGAGTTGAAGGGAAGTTTTGATTTCGACTTCATGAAAGTGCTTAATCACCACCTCTAAGTACCTCAGAGGGAGGAGTAACTATGATTCTCAGTAGGCCCTTCCTGAGCTGGGTCGGTTCAGTAGCTGCATATTTGCTTGTTTGTGTCTAAGCTTCACTGTTTTTTATGTTGGTCCCTGAGCTTCGCCCTGTTTTACAGCCATAGAATGCCCTTGAATGAAACCTTTGCCTTGCTTCCTGCAGTATGTGTCTGCTAGCAGCTCAGACGCTGTAACAAGGAAAGGAGAAAGTTCAGGCACTAGGGGTAGTGCATTTCTAGCCTCAAAGAATTAAAGAACACTTCATCCAGCCTTTGACACCTGAAAATGAAGAGTCCATCCCATTGGGATTTCTCACAGCCCTTGCGTCACTAACTAGCAAAATCGAAGGCAACACCAGAGAAGAGACAGTGAAGGACATTCAGGAGACTATGAAAATGGCCCTTGCATGGAATGCACAGAACAATAAAGTGCCCTTCGTAAAGAGGGACGTTTAAGGTACAGATGTTTTCCTACTAAAGTAACATTTTGCATGATTTTCATCTTGTAACTCTCAGAATATCCATAGGATGGGTTGGTTGTGTACGTAACAGACACAGACATGAAATTTCCCCATTTTATAGAATTGAAGACTGAAACTTAGTCTGAATAAGTAACCAGAGCTCCCCAGGTAGTAAATGGCACACGCGCCACCCCATCATTCATAATAGCAATACTGTATTCCTGCAATATAACTTATTTCATCTTGTTTTGAAGTTACCAGGGAAAATGTGAATCTGAGTTATAATTGCATTTATTGCGAGAATTGCAGACTGATCATTTTCAGCTCTTCTTTACAGATGGAGGAGTTGCCAGTTCAGTACCTGGCCGCGGTAAATGCCAGAGTATTTGAAGCTGCCCTGCCATTCTTGAGAGACATTTTGCCTTGAGAAAGAAAATGTTAAAACTAATGGAATCTTAGGGAGTTTCTGTTTGTGTTGTTAGTTCTTTCACATCATGTCACATAATTTTCACGTAATTTGTAGGCAGAAAGTCCCAAGAGCCATAAATAGTGTGGGAATATAGTATTTCACACAGTGACATTTTCATGATATTTTAAAAATCAGGTTGAAAAGGCTAAGGTGAAGTATTGTCTATAAATCTCTACTTTGTAAGTTTTTATACCCATAGCTGATGGCTATGCAGTTTTAAACTCTTACAGTTGGTAAATAATTCTATTTTAAAACAAATGTCTGCTTAAAGTCAAACTCCAAACATTACCAACTAAACTCTGCATTTGAAAAGAAAACTCACGTTGGACTAATTTGTTATGTACTATTAGGAAGCATTGTTTTTGTTTCACATTAAGAAATTCTCTTACGTGATGAGAGTCCACGTATACATTTGGGTTAACTGAACTATAATACAAATAATCAGCTATTTTGTTGATCAGTACGATTCTCTTTCACCATGTGTAAGATGTTTCCTGATACATGATAGGTTGTAAATTGTTCGGTCTTTACGTAGGGGGGTTATTAAAATAGAAAGGGACAGTAGGAAGATGTGATATCAGTGTGCACCAACTCCCCACAGTGAATGTATCCATTTTATGTATCACAAACATACTAATAAAATTTGTTTTAAAAATTTGTAGCAAGCTGAATAAGACTTTATTATTTAAATTATGCCAACTCAAATATATATCATTTCCTGTGACCAAAATATGTATATATTAAGTTACATTATTTAAGATAAAGTAGTGTGTAATGAAATGGTAGTACTTTAAATTTCCAAGGAGTTTAGAGGTCCTAACTTGTTTTCGGATGAGTAAACTGAGGCCAGGAGAAGTAAAGCAAATGGAGCAGCAGGAAGTGACCTTACTCCGCCTTACTCAGACATGTCAAGTCTCCTTCTACCACCCTTTCTGCTCTACTGTTTCCTTACACCTGGGAACGGCAAAGACTAGAGAAAAGGAGGGTGCAGGATTCTGGGTATTGATCTTACTGTGAGGCTGTGAATGTGTGATGTCTTGGAGTCTAGGGATCTACACTAGATTTGGCTGCTGTTTCTGTTTTGCCCTTGTTTTGAAGCCTTGGACAATTATTTAACCCCATGGATTCATTTTCTTGTTTAATAAAAACTAGACTGACTTTACTGCTTTAAGTGTCTGATGTGTCTTTGGATTTTAGGTTTCGGTCAGCAAAACAGCCTTTAAACATTTTTGTTTTATGAAATGAAAAAATTTTAAATCTTTATTTCCCAGCGTTCAGAAAATGTGTAATAGAAGACTGGTGGTGAAATTATAATAAATCAATGACACAAATTATGGAGCCCTAAACAGTTGTTTAGAAGCTATTCCTCCATCCTGCAGGTCCTCAGGATACTTGCTAAATGTATAGATTATGTTTCTACTTATTCTTAGCTCCCAAAGTAAATTGCTTACATTCTCAAACATAGTTCTCAGGTTATTAGAAGTGTAGCAGAAGGGCATATGGAGATGAACGGAGGATATGACTTTTAACCAATATTCACACTAAGTGGTGGTTTATATCTTCCAGAACTGGATCTGGAAAAAAAAGACTATATTCTAGAAAGTATGTAATTCTACCAACTACTAACATATATACACACACACACACACACACACACACACACACACACACACACATATATTTGATGATTCATTCATGAGAATTTGTAGAATATTTATATTTTTAGCAGCCTGTATAATAAGCTCATGGGCTTTATGTACCTTTTAAATTATATTCATGTAATTAATTATATTCATGTGATAAATCTGTTTGTGAAAAGAAACGGGGAAGTTTGCTGCATTATTCTTTGGTTTTATATTTTAAAAGATATATTATTTAATATTAACATGAGAGCCCCCTCCAAGGAGGGGACAAAAAAACAGTAGCTGATTTCAGGTCCCATCTTTCTAATTCTTAGCCTAAGAAAATGATACAGAGTTTGAGCGAAGGATTCTGTTATATGCTCTTGCGAATGAATAAACCTCACATTATCAAATTTTTCCTGGAATTTTATTGTTAATTACCTGCCTAGAGGAAAAATTTTATGCTTGAAAGTAATTTCAAAATGTTAACCATTTGCCAGTGGGCTTAGTTAAGAATGGAAGAAAGAAGAGCAGAAATTGTAGCTTGATTTTTGTTTATGGGCATCCTTATAATTTGCATAATGTGTATTATGGGAACAACCCTAGTAAACTTTGGTTTGAATAATGGAAATAATTAAAATTCTCCACCTATTATTTATTTTCTCAATTTTACCACACTTCCACCCTCTGTCCTGGTACGCTTATCTAGAAGTGTGTGATTAATTTATCTTTTGTATCATTTGACTTGTTGCATTTTTTTCTCTTCTTAGCATATATTACTCAATAGTCCTTAATGATACCTGAAAACTTTACTAGGGATTACAAACATACCAGAAAATATTTTCCAAAGAAACACTTCCTTATATGGAGTAGATAGCAAAGTGAACAGGAGATTAGTCTGCTTATTAAATATAAATGTAGTCGTCATTCACACGGTGAGGAATTAAACTCAAGAACAAAATGTTAGGTCCTGTTTCCTTATTGTAACCAGTTGTGTCAACTTGGGTAGGTAAATTGCATACTAAATAATTGTAAGTTGTATAATGGGTTAAGCGAGTAGAGGTTTGCTTTCTACTTAGACAGCTGTCCAAGGCCAGTATTCCTGAGAACAGATTCTTGTGTTCTGTGCAGAAACATGACAGCCACTTTTTGTAGCTTCGTTGTCCCCAGAGATTCCTTAATTTTTGTGTATCTGGCTAAAGAAGAGAGGATGTGGGGGAAGAACACTGGTTCTTTGAAAAAAACAGAAACACTCGGCCTGGGATCTCGTTGTAAGGGATGCTAAGAATCAGTCTCTGGCTGTTCTCACAAACGACTCTACACCTTGGAAAGGAAGAAGGAATTTGGGGTGTCTAGGATTTAGCACAGTGGTTAGAGCTCTTCTCAAGCAAGCTCAAGGCCCTGAGTTGGATCCCCAGCACCGCCCCCACAAAAAAGAAGGGATTTTGGTTGACCAAACAATGTCTCTCTGCAACACCACGTGACCTTTTCGTCCACTTTCTTGGCAGCCTGATTAAGCAGGTTTCTTCGGGTGTGCAGTTGCTCTCGCATTCTTTGCTCTTAGCATGGACTCACTGTTCTTCATTGATGATAATTTCAAATGTCGATATTTCTACATTCCCCAGAAAGCAGTAATGGTATTTTTGGTGGAAACTCACCTGGTATGTTATTCTTTTATATAAGAACTCACAGAAAACCCACCAATTTTAATAAAATAGGAAAATAATTTAAGTCAGTATACCTGCTTCTGGTAGAGAAACCACATACCAGCTTTGATGATACTGGTGCAGAGTACAAGTGTGTCAGTTTCCTGTTGCTGCTGTGTCACATTATCATGGTTTACTGATGTAAAACAACACAAAATTACTAGCTTATAGTTTTGAGAATCAGAAGTCCAAAATGGGTTGGCAAAGTGATGCTCTTTCTGGATGCTTTAGGGAGGACTTGTTTGATTGCCTTTTCTCATTTCGAGGCGACATCTGTATTCCTTGGCTCATGGCCCCTTTCTCATTCTCAGAGCCGGCAGCAAAAGAGTTTCAAATCTCTCACTGATGTCTGCTCTGTATTGCAACCCCTTTTTCTCTGACCCTCTTCCCTCCGTCTTCCAGGAAACCTGTGATTGGCTGTGCCCACTAGGACAACTCAGGGTAATCTCCCCACTTGGGGATCCTGAACTGAATCCATTTGCAAAGTCCCTTTTGCCTCAAAAGATAACGTATTCACAATACAACATAAAAATCTCCTCTAATCTAGAGATTAGCACGTGGACATCTGTAGGGGAGGGCAGTATTCAGTTTACCGCAGT
This sequence comes from Hystrix cristata, assembly GCA_004026905.1. Classification (NCBI taxonomy): domain Eukaryota; kingdom Metazoa; phylum Chordata; class Mammalia; order Rodentia; family Hystricidae; genus Hystrix; species Hystrix cristata. Next base: position 28,359 of record PVJO010003832.1, read on the forward strand.
AAGTCAATGATGTGTAAACTTCTCAGAGAAAAACAAAACAGCAAGGGAATGAATCTTTGCTTGCTTTTCAGAAAACAATTTGCCGTATCCGATGGTGCCGTGTGGTCACAAAATGTTGATGCTAAGGGGGGCTATAGAGGCTTTCTTGTCCAATGGTCACGTTTCATAGATGAGGAGTCCGGGGCTTCTGAAGAATTGAGGGACATTTTCTCAGAACCCAAAAGTTGAGAGATGTTTGTGCAGCGGTCACTCATTTAATCCCAAGTAGAGCTTCTGGACTTCTGGTGATTTTAAGAAACATAGTAGTACCTTGGTTGACCTTTCTGAGAGCTTCATTCAAGATGCTGCTTTTTAAATTTAATTTTTTTAAAAAAATTGGTAATTTCCTTACTCTAGAATATAAAGTATTTCCAAACCTACTTCTGGTAAATAGCAAACAAATGTTGTAGTCGTCATAGATCTCAGACCTCAGTGCTATAAGTAAAAGAAATACTTCTCCAGGCTGTTCTGCAAGCTGCTCTTATTTAAATACATTACCAAGAAGACAGTGCTTGAGGGAGTTTTTATGAATGTTATCACTTGTCAAGTACTTTTGTTGGCTAGAGAGGAAGCGGATGGCAGAAACACTGGAAATTCTCCAGTTTCATTCTTAGCCCTTTGTTTTCTGCCCTCTCCCCTTTACCTGTGTCATCTAACACTGTAGCCTCTTGCCTCTATGTGGCCACTTGATACCTGGCTGATTGAAATAGAAATTGAGATATTCTCCGTGCGTGAAATATAGCCAAATTCTCAAGAGTTAATCCAAAAAAAAGGTAAAACGTCTCACTGATTTTTAATGGCTTACATAATATTTTGATTATTTAGTATGAATAAAGTATATTATGAAAGTTAATTTTGTTTTCTTTTTACATATTTTAATGAGTGCACTGGGAAATTTTAAATTATGTATGCTGCTTTCAAATACTTCTATTGGATAGTACTTTCTGTATTTTTTCCCAGAACTAATGGTCTGATTTGAGACTTGCTACTTCCTTCTAATTCTAGTTAAAATGAGTAAAAGTGATAGAGCCAGATTTCTTAGAAGTAGCTCAATACAAATAAGATATTTCTTGTTTGCATTCACAAGCTAGTAAGTTTATCATAACCTCAGGAGTGACTGTGATACTTATTATAATATAATAAAAGACTACTTAATAAAATATTTTAGCACATACAGGGAAAGAACATAGCTTTAGGATTCAGGCAGATGCAGCATTGAATCCAAGTTCTTCTCTTAGCTGAATAGCTTTATATTCTTAGCTGAATACTTACTTTGTCTGAAATGCATCTGTAAACTGGAACTAATAATAACTATCTAATAAGATGTATCATAAGGACGAAAGGAAGTAACATGGGTAAAGCTTCTGGCCTATGTGAAATTCCCTGGGAAACAGAATGAATAGATGGGGCGGAGTGGGGATGAAGCAGGACTGGGCAAGAGGAGAACTGGACTGTGATGTGGCCTTGCTAGAGGCCTCTGTGACCCTTACACCAGAGGTGGCCCTTCAGGGATCAGTTGGACAAGACTGATCATCCTGGGATACAGGTCACCTGTCCCACCAGGTAGTGAACATGAGTTAGACAGCTTTCTTCATCTCAGAACAGTCCTCAGAATGAGTGACAGGTGAAGCCATGTGTGTGCTGCAGTCCTGAAGGGACACCTGGGCTGCCCAGCATGGTGTCCCCCCAGGAGTTTTGCTTACCTCTCTTTCCCGTTACAAAGCTGGCTTTACAAAGGAGTGTACTGTCCTGGCTGAATGATGTTGCCATTAATTTCATCCTCAGCCATCTAAATTGTTCCCTGCTCTCTTTTATCATAAACAAGTACATTTTGAGCTCATCTCCAGGAGTATATGTACAAGTGTTTTTCTGGTGTGTAGTCCTGGGAATAGAACTGCAAGGTCACAAGGCAGACAAATTCAGCTTTCGAAATAATACCAAATTGTTTTCTAGAGTTTTCTTCCTCTGAAATGTTTACTGAGGAAGAGCAAAGCAGTGGTGATTGGGCCCCAAGAAGTTTTAATGGTGACGGTCATGTTCTATTTTGCACTGTGAGTGGTATTGAAGGATTTTTTTTGTTAGTAGTTGTATCTTACACGAACTGGTATTATGTATGTCAGTTACTACATAATAAAAATGCCTTCTAAGGATGATAAAATTATCCACAGTTTTATGAAATCTCTTAGGAGTCTTCTAAAGTACATGGAAGAAGTCTAATATTTTGTGCCTAATGTGTAGTCAGTTTTCCATATCCGGTTTCCACATCACAGATTCAGTCAACCACAGGCGGAAAGTACTTGAAAGATTTGAGTTTGTAGTGAACTTATGCAGACTTTTCTTTATTCTCTGCGTAGTACAGTATAAAAACTATTTACATGCCATTTTATATTATAAATAATCTAGATATGAATTTAAAGTGTCTGAGTGACTATGTGTAGATGACGTGCAAGTACTGTGCCATTTTATATAAGGGACTTGAACATCCATGGATTTTGATATCCAAAAGAGATTCTAGAACTCAGCTCCCTCAGGTGTCTAGTGGTGACTCTGATATATTACCTAGCTGTATTTATAACATATGACAAGGAGCCATGAAAAATGCTAGTCTCCTCTTACTGTCACTTTACAGTCTATGGGGCTCTTTCAAGGTTGTCAGGTATCAATAATCATTGTGTCTACAGCTTCCTTTACGAGAGATTAAGATTTGATTTAGATTGTCAGCCGTCACCTTACCAGCCCAATGTGTGATCTCCATATCACTGTAATATTAGCTTCCACCAGCCCTTTGTTGTTGCTGTTCTTTGTGAAGAAGCTTTTTCCTTTTCCCTTCCGCTAGAGATCTTTAGTTGTCTTAGGGACAGTTTTATCCCCAGAGAATGTGAGAATTGCACAACCTAACTCAGATCTCTTTTGTATGCTATTTGTCTTAGATATTTGTCCTCCCCCCTCCCTCCTTTCTATTTATTGGTTTCTTCTCATGCACAAGTGTTTTACTAAGTTTTTTTTTTTTAATATCTAAGAATATTATTTTTCTTTCAGATGCTGTGATTTTTCTCCACATACTTGACCAACTTGAGGGATCCCTTGATTGGGCACTGCTACTTGAAAACCATTTTATTTATCAGAATAATTTTATTATCTAAGAAAGAAGTAAAAGAAACTTTCATCTAGAGAAGTGACCTCCCTGTTTAATTTGAGTCTTGTGGAACATTTTCTGTGGCAGTTTGGCGAGCAGCATGGTGGTGATGACAGATGAGGAGGGTGAGCTGGAAGGCCGAGGGGTGCGAGCAGAGGTGGTAGGTTTTTAAGGCAGAGGGAAGAGGAAGGCTTTTTGATGATTATTTGCTAGTTGGTGGCTCAGGCCTAGATAAGTGGCAGTGTCATTTTAATCCGTTTTTAACATAAAGCTTTGACTGGAGGTAGTGGAGTAGCTTATTGTTTCATAAAGGTTGGGCAATGTTTTCAGATTCTAATTTATTGGTTCTTGTTTAAAAATTGTTATTATAAACTGTTAAACAATGAATATATTCTTTAATACACCTTGTGACTTCTTATCTTATTGCTTAAAATACCATCCAACATGTAATTGTTATGTCAACTGGTATATACTTTTTAAATCCTTTAAAAAATATTGCACAATAGCCATTCAGACAACTAAGCCCATTGATATGTCTAACAGTATATAAGACTGCTGGTTTGTGCATGTCGTATACAGGGGCCAACACTACTGTCTGCTGCCAGATGTCCTGCTTACCTGATTCTCTGCTGAGTGCTTCATGTTTGCTTCCTCTGCACCATCCCATGTCATTTCTAGTACCCATGATTCTTGGCTACTCAGGGAATAAAAAAAAAAATGGAAAGTCATCTTTGATAACTGAAGGGTCAGAGGAGAAGGAATCCATTGGAAAGTCATTAATGGATAAGTGCCTATTCTGAGGATCCTATTAGGAAAATAGACTTGAAGCAAGAGAGGCAGATAACAGGAAAATGCCAGGCTCCTTCTGTGGAACCATGTGGGCTGCACCTTGCATTTGCCACCACAGCTGCAACAGAGGTGCTTTGCCATTGACTCTGAGTCTATGTGTCACTCTGGGAGCATCGAATGGCCATGTTTAGGTGACATGGTTTGCACCTTCGTGGCCTGCTTACAGGGACAGGGCAGACATGGAGTTTCTGCTACCGTAGGAAGTCATTTTTGATGAGTAGTCTGAAGTCAACCAATGTCCAGTGCAGCATGTTTTCCTTTGTTTTTCGGTGAAATTTAGAGAATTTAAGTAACTTACATAAAGTCGGTGGCAAGTCAGTAATGATGAAGCCAAGATGTGAGAACAGGTCTAAGGAGGTCATAACGATTACACTTTACTGCTGCCACATTTGTTATTAACCCTGTAAAAGCCACAGCTGTGTTCTTGGCTCTACTGAAATTTGGATTGGACAGAGAGTATTAAAGGGTAAATTTATTGGTGTCGTTTGGTAGTTTTATTTAAGACCACACATTTCTAGCTGGTGTGCTTCTATGGAAATCTTACAGCTGTTCGTTACTCATCTAGGGAAGGGAAGGAGGGGAGCAGCAACATAACCAGCAGGTAGGAGGAAATGCGTTTGAAGTAGCCCTGTACTCTCCAAATTCTGATGTACTGCTCAGTTTGACGAGTTTATTACCCTGTCCCTGGATGGCCCTCAGGAGTTCACCTGAGGCTGCCAATCTCAACTGCTGCCTGGACCTTCTGCTCCTGGAAATGAACTTCTAATGTCCCAGAGCACAGCTTTGGTGTTAAAATTGAAATTTTTATTTTTCTTCAACTTTCTTTATTCTATTCTTTAATTAGAATTCTTGAGACACCCCTACTGACTGAAGCATTGAAGTAACATCTGTGCAATATAGGCTGCCTGGTTTATTATCCTTTTGAAAGTGAAAGCCTAAGAGTGAGAATATAGAACATGCCCACTTAGCAACAGTTTTTGTAGCTCCTTGGTGACTGATAACAGCCGCTACTGCTAAAGTGTTCATCCACTACTTGTTGTCATGTTGCTCCTAGTTAGCTAGACCTAGGTACGTTTTTCACTGTAGTGATGTTAATGATCAAGTGAACTCTACATTCGGTTGGTCCCTTTCTTTTCCTGTTTACCCTTCAGATCCCATCTCAAGCACCAGTTCCTAGTTTCCTTAGGGAGGCCATCCCAGACTCCCTTCAGGCGGGCAAGTTAGACTCCTTTTAGAGTACTGACTGCTTGTTCCGCATAGTACTGGCACAGTTGCTATCTTACATTTGTTAGAGGGAGCATTTGATTATTTGTTAATTAGTGATTATTTGATTAATGTCTATCTCAGTGTAAGCTCAGTGGAAACAGGATTCTGTCTCATTTTGCATAATATTCTATTCCTAGTGCCTGACATAGTAACTGAAGGAAATCAAAATGTTGAATAGAATTAAACAGATGCTTTGTCATTTACACTATAGAGCTTACAATTACTCTTACATAGAATCAATGGTAACCATTTTTTGGTGAAATTAAATACAGCTTGAAGTTATTGCCTGATAGAAACTAATGAGTAACTGACCTAAACTAATAAGCAAACTAATTAGATGAAAATGAAATGCTGGTGGTCTTAGAAAGACTTTCTCATAAATAAAAATGCGACCTCAAAAAGTGGCACGCTCTCTGTGAAAAATCCTTTAGGGAAAAAATGCAAGTAGGGTCATATACTTTGGTTGTTTCTTACTTCGAGAATAATGTGTCTCTGATGTGACGCCCTACAAGGGCGAGGGTCTCTAATCATTTTCTTTCCTCAAGATGCTGTGCGTAGCATACACTTAGGCACTTAGAGAATGTTGGTTGAATTGACACTTGATGGTATTAAAGAGAAAATTACGAATAGATTTATTGGATTAGCTTCTGGAACAGAATATTTTCTCAGCATTTACAATCCCATATAAATTCATTGGCTTACTCACCTGGAAGAACAGCTTTTGTGACTTTGAAATACCATTTCTGTATTTGCATTTCATATTTATTTTGGGGTAGAATGAAGAGTACCTTCTTGCAAAACAGAATGAAGAATTTATAGTGCCTCTGTCTTACTGGACAGGTTACTTTCTCTCACCCTGCAGAAGGCCTACTACCTCCAAGACATGATTTTGTGTATCTTTGCCATGTGATAGTTTGAAAAGACCTGAGCTGCCTGCAGCTATTTCATTAATGCAGAGGTGTGTGTATGGACACACCGATGTAGTCTTCTTCCTATACTCCTAAGTAGCAAACCTAATGCATGCTCCGGTCTGAAACACCTTAACATGATTGGCTTGGTTCATGAGAGAAAAATGATGTGGGGACTTTTTTTTTCCAGGCTTGGAACTATTTCATGCTTACAGTGTGTCTCCTCCCCTCCCAAGACTGTTATTTAATTTTAAATGTAAGATGGTTCTATTTAAAGGTTTTCCCCCATCCTGTTGTTTTGTATGTATGAAGAACAGATGGAACTAAAAGCATGTGACGCCACAAGGCAAGACTGAGGGCTGCTAGAGTGAGGTAATATATCCTCATGGGTTGAATAGGTCATAGGGTATTTGACTTCAACTGCCAAATACGATAACTGGTGAATGTTCACTAAGGATAATTTGGTTTGCATTCTAGATGATGCATTGTGAACAAAGGAAATCCGCAGCCACACTGCTGGACAGACCTTTTCACTTTTCTGTCCGAGATGGCTAAGGGGACGTACGGGTGACACTTGTTCAGTCAGCTGGGATCAAAGAACAAGGAGTTAGAGAGCACAAGTAGCCAGGCACAGTAGTCCAAGCATCTGTTCCAGGAGTTGTTTAAGGCCCGTTCAGGGAAGTAGGGGAAGGCCATTAAAGTGGTAGAGTGGTGGCATGTGGCAACAGAGCTTCTGTACAGACTCTAACGCAAATGTCTGATACAGGGAAGCCTGCCTCAGGCCTCATGTGACTAGACCACCTGAGTGTCAGGATCTGGGTCTCAGGCCCAGATGGCAAACCTACGCCATGCATGCCACAGCGGGCACGCAGCGTCCTCTCCACTGGCACTTGAGCCGAGTCGCCATGTTGTTTTTTTGACACTAAAACTTCAGTATTCAGGTTTAATTATAGTGTTGGCACTTTGCCATAAATAAGTGGGTTTTAGGGTGCAGTTTGGGTACTCGGTTTCTAAAAGGTTTGCCATCACTGGACTAGGGCATAAAGTGCTGGAAGAAGTTAGGTTGCTGTCACCTGCTGGGGTTTACAGTGAGTCCTAGACTAGAGACCTGTCAACTGGAGCAGCCTGGAAGAAGACAGGAAAAATAAAGCAGGAAGAAATATTTTTTCCATTTTTAATTTAACAATTTTTCTGTTTGTGTACCTATGTTCTCACCAATGGTGGTTAATACTGTTCTCTAGGACAACTAGTTTTTTTGTTTGTTTGTTTATTTTTTTGGGGGGGTGCTGGGGATTGAACTCAGAGCCTTATGCGAACCCTAACCCTAACCCATGTGGTAGGCTGGCGGTCTACCACATAAGCTAAATCTCCAGCCCCCCAAGGACAACTAGTTTTGCAATCACACTGCTGTATGGAGAGGTAACATCCAGAGAACAGAAGGATGCACATTGTCCTCTTGCCACCCCAAGAGCAAGAAGCTGGCACACATTTTTCTGGACCTTTAACACTGCTTAATAAGCTAAAGGTAGAGTTGATTTTTCAAGTCTCCTTTCTGTAGTTATTGTTTGAGCGGCCAGATGCATTTCATTTCTGGAGTCACCCTCCCAGCATTGAATTTTCCATTTTAGGGCAACCATTTCAAGCCTTAATGAAGTCTGGAAAGATGTGTGTGCATGGAATGTTTAGCTTTCAAAAAGCAATTAGTTGTGCGTGCGTGTGTGTGTGTGTGTGTGTGTGTGTGTGTGTGACTTCTGTATAGGAAACTAGGAAACCTAAGCACAATTAATAGTGAGACCCGGACAAGTTACTTTATGTTTCTGTGTCTCAGGTGTCTTCATTTACAAAACAAAGAGATCCAGGGTTGTTATTTCTGTGTCCTCTCTCAGCTCTAAGTCCAGATGGGTAGCCTAGAAAAGAAGTATTCCTCACTACCTTTATGACAACAGCAGCAGCCTCTTGAAGGTTTGGGGCCATGTGACAGCAGTGGCTATAAAATCTCAGTGGGCAGCTGCCCCCCGCCTCCCAGATCAGCAGCCTGTCACTTCCTCTGTTTCAATACAAGCACGAGTAATCTGAGCACCTTCTAAATTAGGTGAATGTTACAACCACCATCCTATTCTCAGAAAAGTGGCAAGTGTCTAGAAACGGTCAAGACCTCAGAGCAGATAGAGGCAGGACAAAGCCATCCTATATGTCTTTAAGTAGATTCTTTCACATTGTATCTAGTTGTGAACCCCATCTGCTCCTAAGATCACAACCATGGGCAATAGAAAGGAAATGTAAGAGGAGAAAAATAAGGCACGGTAGAGAACAGTTTGGAGAACCATATTGTTTACATGTTAAAATATGATATATTGTAGGTGTCTTGGTTACTTTTCTCATTGCTGAGACAAAATACTGGACACCCGAAGTTAAAGGAGGAAAAGTTTATTTAGCTCACAGTCTGTGGAGGTTTCAATTCAGAGTTGGCTGGCTCCCAGGCTGTGAGGCATCGCAGAGGAGATACAGTTCACAACTGGCAGAAAGCAGTAAAGTAGCGAAGAAGCAGCAGCAGCAAGTGAGAAGCAACCCTAGCAGCCCTCTTTCTGCCCCCTATATTCTGTCCAGGGAAAGCGTTCCCATTATTCACTCCCAGAACATTCCAAACCCATCAGTGGACTAATTTAGTAGTCACACACCCTCTAGATCCAGCCACCACTGAAAAGCCCCACCTATGAGTGCCTGCGGCTTTGGGGGCACATCTAGACACAAGTCATAACATAGTCACAACACTATTATTTATCATAGCAAAAGATTGCAACCTAAATGTCTAACAGTATGATCCTGATGAAACGTAATACATCCACATCCACATTCATACGTGCAGGAGGGAGGTAGCTTTAGATGTGTGGCAATGTAGAATGACCTTGATGGCAAGGGGTAGGGGAGCCCAAAAATAGCAAGAATATGTGTCTCCATTTGTTGTCTGTAAGAAGGAAGGCAGCCTCCATATTGGATCATAGGAGAAATTTAATAAGGAAAAAAATAAGAATTATATACTTTATGCCCAACACATAAACTTCCATTTATTTCCCCTGAGAAGAAAATGGACAGGCACAGATATGCTATATGGGCGGATTTGCTCTGGAAGGGTGCATATAAAAGCGGCACTAATTCTTGTTTCTGGGCGAAGGCACTGAGCAACCAGCATGGGAAGGAAACCTAAATTTCATTGCATTCTCTTCGGTTATTGAAAAAAATTTTCATTGTTATTTGCTGTATTCATTTATCAGAAGACAAATCTGCAAAAATTGTTTAAAAGAAAACTTAATGACTGAAATCTGATTTATTTTCTATTCAAGTAGTCACTGAGCTCCTGCACTCCACCAAGTATTGAGGCAGGCTCTGGGAGTCAGATGATTTCGGACAGAGGTGTCTCACGAGGAGGAAAGTCAGGATTATGGTGGAGAATGACTAGGGGGATGGGGGCTGAGGTTTAGGGGGAATGGTCAGAAAACAAGCCTCTTTGAAAAGGTAACAGTGCAGCTGAATGATAGGAAGCCGCCCACATGAGGGATCAGGGTGGGAGCAATAGAGGTCCAGGCAGGAGGACAGCAAGCGAGGGGGTTACTCAGGAAAGCTCAGCGAGGAGGAAAGCTTGTCTGTGCACAGCATGAGCGGAAACTGTAGTCCAGCAGGTTAGTCGGAGATGAAAAGCCACGCCTGCCTGGGAGACACAGAGGTGGGACGTGGTGGGATTAGGTGTAGGATGAGGCTGGAGCTCCACACGCAGGGCGTGTTGTAGGCATCATCCGCCCTTAACTGCCAGGGGCATTGCGGTGGCTCTCTTCGCTCTGTCTGTGTAGAGACTTGTGTTCTAAAACCCAATACAGGGCAGGGGCAAGGCAAGGCTTTTCTCTTTCTGGCTTGCAGAAAGGCTTACCAGAGGTTTAAAATGAAAAGGGCAACAGAAACAGCTGTGCTGTGTTGTATATTACAGGGTAAAAATTTGACTCCGGACTCAGTCACGGTATGCTGAATCGAGTTTTGTCATCAGTACGGGGGGACTCTAACACCTCACGCAATTGTCAAGTTGAGATTCAAAATAAAATACCATGTTACTTCTGTGCAGTTCCGGGGTTGAACAGATGAAAGTGGTTATTCGAAATGATGGTCCAGGGGTAATGCCAGTTGGACAGTCGTTAGGTAAACAGTAGTACATTTCTGCCAGACTTCACAGAAGTGAAGATTCCATTTCTTTATAGGAGTACATGTGGTTTTCTTTTTTTATTTGTCCATTTTGGTGAAGAAAAGAAAATTAAGTGCATTAGTAGACATATTCTGATTCCTCCGTATGGTCACTAGCAATTACGCAAAGGATGTGTTCTTTTAAACTCATGCTGTCTGTTTAGAACTACACCAAGGTGCACTCTCGTGTGTTTTACACAGTACTTTGTGAATTTTTACCTTACCTCCGCTGCCAGTTCCTTCATGGTTTTACCTGAGGCTTCCTTTGGTTAAACAGAGATATTTTTTGACTATATAATCATCACATGCTTCAGTTAGAATTATATATATTCTAAACTACCAGCTTTATTATACACCACTTTTTATGTCTTTGAAACATGCTCTGTAAAGTGTGAAGTCACAACAGAATCTGATTTTTTAAAAATTTTAAATGGCATGCAGTTAGTAGCTTCAATTACTTGAGAAGAGAGAAAATGCACCTCATGAACTCTGAACTCCATGCAATTTTAAAAGATAGGAGAGAGCCCAAGACCTTCCAAAATCTTTCGTGTATTATTATTTTAGACAGAATTCTACCCAAATTAGTCAGTGTCTTTGTCTTGTCTACAGAAAAGTTGAAGCCTTATTTTCAGTGCTTCAGAGCAGAGATGGAAAGTGAGAGGTCTAAAGAAGGGTGAGAGAAAACCCCGTCATGAGGGAAAGCAAACCCCAGAACCCAAGCACCATCTTTGCCCGGCTCCATTGGTGGGAGGAAAACAACCTGAATGCCTTAAATGGTGCTTAGAAACATCCTTTCTTGGCTGTATACGATACAAAATGTGCAGTCCTGAGTAATCAAATGAAAGTTCAGATTAGAGGCATTCTATGGGTTGAGGCCACACTTTTATCCCGGAATGGTTTTTGCAAACTATTTTTGTTTATTTGTATTAACACAAAACTCTCTTTTACCTAAAAGGATTATGTGCCTGATCCTTTCCCTCTGGAATGCCAGATAAGTTAAGCTTTGCAAACTTGATTATTGTGTTCAAAACTAACTTCATGTGGCAGGAACTAAAACTATCTTGTTTCCTAACAATGCCCAGGTTGTAATTCTTACTCAGAAGGTTGCATGTTCCTGTGTACAGTGACAGAGCATTTATAGCTTTTGGAAAAACTGTTTGCTCCTTATTGATCTCAGTTGGCTTTATTGATTTCACTCTGTGCTATATTTAAAGTTACCATGTGCTAACCTCCAATTATTTTTTTCTTAACTTCTCAGTGCATTAAGAAAGTAGCTAACATCTTTCTTTTGCATTTGCTATGCAAGCTGGCAATTCCTGTTTAAAAATCTGGCTGTCATAGTCTAAGGTCATAAGAAACATTTAATCCTTCAGAATACCAGTGGAATTTGAATTGCCGTTAAACAGTGTGTGGTCATACGTAGGAAAGGAAGGAAAATTATTGATCCCCGACATGGCTTTGTGGCGCTGTCCTTTCACTAGCCTGTAATTGATTGAACCCTTTGACACCATCAGTGATTTTTTTTCCCCCTCTTTTGGAAATTTAGCTCTGTTTCCACCCCACATGGTGCCTTGCAGATTACTTGAGACTTTTACTTGTGGTATCTGTATTTTGTTGTTGACATTAATGAGCTTACTGCACAATATCACAAGAGAAATGGTGTTGCTATTTGAAATGTTAATGAATTGCTTGCCTGGCCAGTTGCCATTTGTTCCACTGTGTGAATATGGTGTGTGTGCGTGTGTGTGTGCGCGCGTGCGTGTGTGTGTGTGTGTGTGGAAAAGAGACGAGTAGCAGGGGTGGGATTGCATTTTTTTCCTCTTTGCAGCCAGTGACGTGAGCCGTGCTTGGAACAATCAGACTCGCTGCAAACAGGGTAGTTGAAGATGCTGGGGGAGGCAGCCCGGTGCTTCTAAGCTAAGACAGATCACGGCGCTCAGGAGCTGTTCAGGCACAACCCTCAGACTTCCTCCAGCGTTAGAGCCTCGGAACGGGTGGAAAGTGCCTTTTTCTTTCTCCAGACCCCTTCCCTAGTGGAACTTCGCAATGATTGGCGTGAATAGTGTTCAGAGTGCCAGCAAGGTGCGGGTGAGGACCTCAGGTTCTGTGAAGTACTCCCGGGAGGATTCTATCCGGCGGCAGTCCCACCGGTCAAAGTCTATGAAAATTTCCAACTCCTCGGAGTTTTCTGCTAAGGAGACCAAGGTAAAGATATGCCACATTAAACATTATTGACAATTGTATGGTGGGGTAACAGAATTTGATACAGTCTCTGCCAGTGTCTAATGTGCCATGACAGACTGAGAGAGTAGCAGGGGGTATAAAATGGCTCTAGAGAGTCAGGTGAGAGGGGCGAGAGGCGTGTTCCTGAACTCCAGGTACGGAGCTTGCTGTGGTGCGGGTCAGCTTTGCACAGTGCCGGTTTGGGGGAGAGAGGGGTTGAAGCAATGTTCTATCTGAGACGACTGTGGGAAACTGGTGGTTGGCACCTTGATCTTGTTTCTAGCCTCAGAAATTGCTTTGACAAATGAGTTTTCAGTACGGTATATTTTTAGAACATCAGGAATATAGAGATGTTGTGTGTGATTTTATCTTTCAGTGAGTTCCTTTTGCCTTCCCTTCCTTCCCCAGTTTCTCCCTCTCTCTTAGTATGTGGAACTGAGGTTTAGTAGTGACCTGGTCCTATTACACTACATTCTCGTCATGTCTAGCCTCAGGGATGTGTAATTAGGAAAAATGTCTTCTTCTTTCATGTTCCTTACACATATATGTACTGGTGCCATGCTGCCATTAAACCACTTGTGCTTTCGTGGCTGTCTTTGAGATAATATAATCTTTGTTCATGTGGAATGTGAAGGGAGTGATTACGTAGTGAAGTGGGCATTTACTACATGCAACATATTCTTGAGATTCTTCCCACCACCATCTGTGTGAGCAGGGAACTCAGAAACACTCCCACTCCACAGGTTTAAAAATGGAATAATAGAATCATAGGATCACAGAACTCTAGGGCTGGAGATGTGGCTGATTATAACAGACTCATACACTTAAAAAAATATGCAGAACAAGCTTCAGGAGCTGGATCGCAGGGCCCTTTCCACCTTCTCATGGGTTCTGTCCAGACCCACATCCAGTGACACCTGGCTCTCACCCTCCCACCTCCCACCTCCCACCTCCCACCTCTGCCTTCCTCTCTTCTCCCTCCAAGGCTACTTCCTTCTGTGACATTACATTGTGGAAAGACTTTGGTAATAACAGGTTTCCCTCCCTCAAAATATGGCAGGGGAGGGATGGTAAAATACCTTACTGTGACTTTAAGAAATACATTGATTTTCCATCCACCCCCTTAGATTATGACATAGTGAAGTCTCACCCCATCAATCATTGGCAAATGGTTTGGCTCCAGTAAGTTTTTAGATGTGGCTTTTTCCTCCTCTTTTTTTTTTTTTTTAAGCAAGCTGTAGGATTGGGAGGAAACATGTGACTTTACAGTCTTTTAATGTGACCCGGATGGGAGTACACTGGTTCCTGCTGAAACTGTTGTCAGACCTCCTGTGGCGTGATGATTGTGGGTTCTCCTGCTGGGTTAGACTCAAAGGTTTATGACAGTGTCAGATAAATAAATATGTATAGGCATGCGTGTGATTCTCAGCATGGCTATAAAATTGGCTCCTACAAAGAGCACTAATTAACATCCCTAGATTTTGTTTCATATGCCTTCACATACATTATACCCATAACATGCAGGCAAAGGCCATGGGAAGTAAAAGGTCATCAAGAATGCTGTTAACAGTCCTACCACCTATCCTGATGGTAATTCAACATTTTAATGTTAGTGACTTTGGCCAAAATCAGGGTGTATAGTGTCATGCAGAAGCGGGCCCAGATTCTCTACCCTCCTCGATGTTTGTCACACTGTTCAGGTATTCCGATTGGTACATATGTATGCAAGAGAAGGCGAAGCAAATTTTTTTTTTTTTTATATTGCAAACCTTGTAAGGAGTCAGTAGTGAAAAAGGCTCCTGGTAGAACTATAGTCAAGACGCCATCACATGATGCCTTGGAGATTATTGTCATTTTTTTAAAAAAATGACCATTTTTTTGAGGCAGATAGAGTCTCTAAGTTCTGGAATATGTATTCAGTAATCTTATTCAAGCTCCTCACTGCTCTCAGTCTATATTCTTTTACGACTGTGTAGTCTTTTAAAATGAAATAGGAGAAGTAATGGCCACTTAGCTCAGCTGGTTAAAGTGAAATACTAGAAGTAGCTAATAGGAAAATTGTAAGAATAGGAAATTTGATAGACTGAACTTAATCATTTACTAGCCATTTTTATTTTCTAAATTAAGTAAACCAAGTAATATATAGGCTTGTATCCTAAATTAGTGAACTGAATTATACTACCAGTATGTGTAAATATGTGGCCACCCATACTTATCCACAGTATAACATTTTACTTTAAATGTTAATAATCAGAATTCTCATTCACCCTACTTGTATCTGGTAGTACTTTCTTGGTATTTAAAATCAAATTAGTGTATCTTCTTTCTTATCACAGGAAAAATTACAATTTTTTGTTATCTGATTCCTCACTGAAAAGTGCAAGGTATCTAATCTGATGATTAGAAGAAATTTCACTCCCTCTACCTCTCAAACTACTTTTCCCCCCACTGAAAAATAGTAAGGTTCCACATGGTATGCTTCTTGGATTTCACTTTCTGTCTCTAGAACTCGGTGTCTTTGTAGGTGTAATAATCATTTCTGCTTTTTTAGACAGTTGGAATTATAATATGTTATGTATTCCATGAAAACTTTACTCTTTGGTGTTTTGTTGGCCATTAGACCCAAAATATTTAAATACTGATTTACTTGCCTTCACTTCTTATCTGACTTATTCATTTGTATTCTTCATTGGAAGTAAGTGTTCAAGAACTCCTGAAAAGATTAACTATTCCTTGCCTTTAATTTTAGTGAAATATTTTAAATTCTTTCCTTGATTTAATCACTTTAATGAAAAGTCCTTTGGGGTTTAGAGTGACATAGTCTGAAGAGTATTATTTAACCCCCTAAAACTCAGCTTCTATATGATACTGTTTTTAAAAATTGCTTTTCCAAGTGGACTCTTCTTTTTCCTTTTAAAGTGACTTAAATCCTACTCTTTCCTTGGAGAGAGTGTGGTTTCGTCCTTTTTTAGATAACATTGCTTATATCAAATTTTGAAGCAGATAAAATGCACAGGACACAAACATTCATATGGAAGAATATTTATGCATTTTGTGGAGACTAGCATTCAATATTGACGTGCATTATGTCTAACTTTGACTTCTGCCATTTATCAATTGTTATGTGGTATTGGAAGAGTTATCAATGAGACTCCTGGCCAGGAGGGGGCAGCACAAACCTTCCTGCTGTCCAGCCCAGCTGGTTGCTCTGCTTTTGACAGAAATAACATTTTGGCATCAACTTCTTAAAAGTAGGATACTCCAGATTTTAGGATGCACAGTATAAGAACACGTTGACTTTTTTCTTTCTTATTGCGATACTGAGGATTGAATCCAGGGCTTTATGCATACCAAGCAAGCACTCTACCACTGAGCTACATCCTCAGCCCAAAACATGTTGATTTAAGGCTCAGTTCTGTCAAACATTTCCACATTTTTTGTGTGAATTGTATCCAAAAAATATTTTGGTATTACTTAGTTTTTAAACTCATTAAGGCTTAAAACATAAATCTGTAAAAGTTCATGTTGGTATTATCTATCTTTCTTTCTTTCTTTCTTTTTTCCCATATCTTGCCACATACTTAGGAAGAAATCTCAATCTGATGTTTTTGTTTCTTTATGTTGTTGCGGCTTAAAATAACATGCCTGGTTGAATCTTTGAAGCATTTTTTTTGAGAAGTAGTATGAGGCTAGAAATTAAACAAAGAACTTTTAGGTAATGATGCTGTGGATTCAAACGAACCATTTAGAGCTGCTTAATAGCATATCAAATAAATCAGTTTCTGCCATAGTGAAATTTTAGAAACTTCAGTAAACCTGCTAGTGTTTTACATGGTACATAGCAGAAACATCGGCCATCTACTTTCTGGGCCAGAATGCCATTCAGGGCCCAGCCTAGGTTTGCTTATGAAGCACAAATGTTCACCTAGACAAGTTACTACTCCCTGAGTATTAATTTTTATGATCTTGGGCAGGTTAGTAGGGTTATTTCCTCTGGTAAAGAAAACTAAAGACAAATTTAGATTCAAGGAAAGCGAGTTTTAGATGGATTTGGAATAAACTTCTTGTACTAAGAGATGTTAACCACATACCTCAGAAGGAAAAATGGAAGCACTTTGCTCCAAAACACTACTTTGGGAGTGCCTAATTTATTGCTTTGTAAAACACGCTGCAGTAATGTTTAAAGGCACCATCCACTCTATTCTCTCAATTGCAGAAGGTTTGCTTGCTATTTCTTTAGCATTGTTAGGTAACTTGTAATCACTTTTCCCTCTGTGAGTCAAATCAATACACAAAAGAACCTGAAGAAATCTTTACAACGCCCTGGTGCAACCTGAAATTTTAGTGGGAGGTTTGCAGAATGTTGTCATTTTTTCCTAGATCATTTTTTTCTGTAGACTAAGCTTAGAGCCTGGGAAAGAGATTCCAGTCAAATGGATTATTCATATCTGCCTATTTAAAAATGTATCTCTCATGTAATGTGGAGAAAATACTTAGTCATTTGAAATTTTTCTTACAAATGCATTTTTATATATTTTTAAATTCTGAAATCAAAGCAGAACGTGTTTTAACTTCATAAATTCATCTGTTAACAGAATGCTTTCAGAGAGACAATAGACTTAAACTATTGGGTCAGCGTATCAAGGATATCTTTGGGCACCAGATCTAGCCTGGCACGCGGGAGAATCAGGGAAGAGGTGTTGTTTACAAAGTAAATTGGGTAGCGCGAAGATAAAGACAAATTTACCTCCAGAGCTCTATTTTCTTAAATTGGCTCTACTCTCTTTACACCACGCTTCTTGTGTTGCAGGAAGTCATCCTTTTCCTACTGGTATGATTGTGCCAGACTCGCACATCCTGAGGTCTTAATATGATTCTTACTCCCAGAGGAGATCTTAAGAGAGACCTCACTCCTTCTGAAAGCTACTTCTGCCAACTATGTCATTATCAATAGCTGTATATCACCCTTAAGGCTGGAGTCAGACTTGGCCCAAAATAAAAGCTTTTACTACCTTTGGTTTGCCATTTTTGAGTTGTCAAAGCTAGCAAAGTGTCTTGGTTTGTGTTGTTGGGTTTGGAGGCTCCCCCTCTATTCTTAGATCTTTCTGCACCCCAAGATGTTTCTGTGGACTTTCTCATATTCTTCATGTACTTTCATGCAAGTTAACACTGTTTTCAAATTTGTGCACATGATTATTTAGGAGGAAATGTTGAAAATCATGCTTCTGATTTGGTAACACTTGTTGACTCTTGAACGTAATTAACAGGTCTCCATCATCACACCCTTTACCGTTTTCATGTGAGTAAAGTACAAGTGATATTGTGTTTGACTGTTTCTAAAATAACTCCCATACTGCATATGCCATGCCACATCTTGCTCTATTACCATTACAATAAGCTCTGCATGCATTCTTCCTTTGAGGGTGTCCAGAATTTCAGTGCAGTATTTGAACATTTAAAGAAAATGAGGGTCCAGGCTCTCAGACCTGATAAGCTAGTATTAAATATTCTTGTCAGAATCAAGAGAAGGGAAAAAGAAAAACCTAAGAAGTATTGGTAGGAATTGGGAGAGAAAAAATATTTGCATTTTAAAAGTAGTCATTGTTGAAGATCAGGGAGAGGAGTAGGAAAATATATGGTGATTATTTTGTGTTTTCCAAGGATAATGCCTTCATTTAATGCAACATGTTGTTAGATCATGCCTAATTTAAAGTTCGAGGATTATACTCATCTTACATTTTAATGGGATCTTTTTAGAAAATGTTTTTTATACGCATTCATAATGATACAGAAACCATGAGTAGCTGAGCAAATAGCTTTCTCCTCAGTAATTTATCTTGAGGTTGGAATTCCATCTTTAATGTTAATTAAGCTTTTTGAATTTTGCCTTACCATCCAAGCAGACCACGTTTCGTTAGTTTTTAAAAAGCCAGTCAGTGAAAGTGAAATAATACTGCAGTGAACTAAAGCCCTCAAACAAGCAGGAGTAGCTATGTTATTTTTGACACAGCAGACTTCAAGCCAAAAGTGATCAGAAGAGACAAAGATGGCCACTACATCTTTGTCCACTACTAGTAAAGGGAACAATTCAGCAGGAAGAGATAACACTTGTAAATCTCTATGCACCAAATGTTAGTGCACTCAACTTCATAAAACAAAAACTACTGGATTTAAAAGGACAGATAGACACTAATGCAGTCATAGTGGGGGATTTCAGTACTCCACTGTCGCAATTAGGTCAACCAGACAAAAAAATCAGTGTACAAATCAGTTAAAGCACACCACTGAACAATGGATATAACAGATATCTATGGCCTGTTTCATCCATCAACAGAATATATATTTTTCACAACAGCAATTGGATTTTTTTCCAAAATAGGCCATATGTGAGGCTCAGTGGTGGTGAACCTATGGTTTGCATGCCTCAGCTGGCTGTTTGTTATCATTGAACACTGTAAAAGGTTTGCCATCCCAGTGGCCATAAAGCATGCTTAAATACACACAAAAATTTGAAATAATCCCCTTCGTAATGTCAGATTATAAT
Organism: Hystrix cristata; assembly: GCA_004026905.1. Classification (NCBI taxonomy): domain Eukaryota; kingdom Metazoa; phylum Chordata; class Mammalia; order Rodentia; family Hystricidae; genus Hystrix; species Hystrix cristata. The sequence goes on from PVJO010003832.1 coordinate 47,551, forward strand.
GGAAAAAAGCTAGAAATCAACAGCGAAAGAAGCTGCAGTAACTACATAAACACGTAGAGATTAAATAACACAATATTGAATATTCAGTGAATCACAGAAGAAATCATAGAACAAATAAAAAAAAAGTTCTTAGAACGAAATGACAGTGAGGCACAACATGCCGAAACCTATGGGATACAATGCTAGTGTTTTTAAGAAGGACATTTATGACTGTAAATGCACACATAAAAAGAACAGAATGATCCCAAATAAGTAACCCAACAATGCAGTAAGGTCCTAGAAAGACAAGAACAATTCAAATCCAAAAGTAATAGAAGGAAAGAAAGTGCAAAGGATCTGTGAATCAAAGAGTTGGTAAAGGATGGGAGGGAATCTGGGGGTAGGAGGAGATGGAAGCAGAAGGGGAAGTAAAAAGGATCAAAATGAGATACATGTCTGTGCTAATTCCCCCATGATGAATGATTTACTATGTATCTCAATCATATACTAATAAAAAATGGAGAAAAAACTTTAAAAACTCCTGCCATGTTCTGATGATACAGTGTTTACTATACCTGTTTACTGTACCTGTAATTTGTTTTTCTGGGTAGATTCCTTGGAATGTTTTATGCTGAAACTCTAATAAACATAATGCTGGCTGGGTCTTACTATTCCCAGCCTGGCTCTTCCCATGACATGCTGTTGGTTGTAGCCTGCAGTAGACTCACTACTGCCAGATTCAGATCCAGTGAGCCAAGTCCTGGTTTGATTTCAGTAAGTCAGATAAGATTGCGTAGCTGTTCCAGACCGTCTAATCTCCTTTTTGCATTCAGGTGCAATTTGCTAGAATCAGCTTCAGCTCTACAACTCAGAGATCCGCTTTTGGAGTGCCACAGTATTTACAGTAAGCAATAAGACCTTCTCTGGGTCCTGGAGCCCCAACATTTCATGACAAGGGAATTTATTCCTGTTGAGTTTTTTATTATAGTTTTCTGCTCAAGTCTCCCAACATAAGTAAGCCTGAAGGGTCGGTGTCTTACTTAACTAGACCTAACAGTTATGCAGATATGGGGAAGTAGTTTGGGAAATGCTCTTTGCTATGACTGGGGCAAAACACTGGCTAATTCATACTGATTTATGATACTTCTCTTCCTCAGTACACTTTCCGAAGAACAGGTAAACTAGAAAGGCTCTCCAGGCTACTCTTATTATGATTGGATAGTGTTTTGAGGACCTTTTTGCATGCCTCATCAACCCCCTGCTATGACCTCTTAGACCATGATTAAATGGTATTCATACATAGCAAAAAACTTTTAATTAAGAGTTTAAGAAAACAATAAGCTTTTATATATTTCTGTGCCAACCAAAATTCTACCAAAATGATAGTGGATCTTCAAGGATACAGCAAATAAGAGGATGCCCTCAAGATGTCAACAAAATTTGAAAGATAGAAGTCAGATTGGCTCATTACCTATTATAGCCTGCCAAAGAAAGCTGATGTGCAGGTGCCTGCAGACCTGGACATCAAGGAAGGCAGCGGACTGCTGGGCCCCACTGGGACCCAGGAGAGGTGGGAGTGGGAGGTGTGGCTGCCTCTGAGGGCGGGTCAGAGCAGGAGGATGCTTCAGGGCTCTGACCTTAGTGACTAGATCCTCTGCTTCCCCTGCCCTACTTTGTGTAGCCCAGTGACACTCCCCACCACTGCCATTTTCTACTCCTTTTCTCTGTTGAATTTAACCAGAGACTTTCAATTTAGGAGATCAACTCAATGGAGGCCTGAGGTGAGATCCCCATGTTGAAAAAGCAGGACTAAGTGAAAAATAGGAACATTTCACAAAGGAAGTCTCTTCCTTCTCTCTTCCTCCATGCATGTTTTCTCAGCTACTTGGAGAAGTAAAAGATATGGTATCTAGTTACAGAAATTTTTTTTTTCTGGCCATTACAGGATTTTATTTTATTTGTTAAAATTTAGTTTGTATTAGCACATGTTTGCAGTGCATAATGATCACATTCGTCTTGGGGGATTTGCACATGTACATAATACATCTTAATTCTTTTTTTTTTTTTTTTGGTCCCTTTCCCCTCCAACCCTTCATCCCCTCATTTACAAAAGCTCTATTTCCATTATTTTTCCTTCAATTCATTTTTTTCTTTAAAGCCCTTTTCTCTTCTTTCCCCCTCTCCTCTCCCATCTCTTGACCTCCTTTCCATTGGAACAAGTTCTTCCTACCTTCCAATATCTGTCCTTCGTTTTGCTCCTCATTCATAGAGTTTCTCACACAAGAAAAACAATGTGATATTTAAACTTGTTTTTCTGATTTATTTCACTTAAGATTATTGTCCTAAGCTGCATCCATTGACCTAAAAATGTCTCAAGTTTATCCTTCTTCATGGCAGACAGAGACGGGGACTCCTCTGGATGATGGTAACAGGAAGTCCCCACACTGCAGCTATGCAGAAGGTAGAAACCAGGCAATTGAGATGGGAATGGGAGAATCGAGGATTCCAACATCACTAATAGAATGTGTGGGGCTACATGGAGAAGAAGATTCATAGCTGTGTGGGAGAGTGTGGAGATGAATTAGAAACAGTTTCATAGAAAACCAAGTAAACAACAAAAAGCTGTCGTGATTAATTCTAGGGGATCCAAAAAGTTTATCCAAAAGGAAATGTTATATAGTTAGCAGGTAACTCAGCCATCAGTTATATAGTCATTATAATGAAGGCACTAAAAATTGATGAGCCTCCAGATTGTGATATAATTTTAATAGAAATATTGGGAGGAAGGAAAATGAGCGTGGGGGGGGTGTGCCTTTGTGCGTGTCATGTATGTGTGAGAGCAATGTTCTTTTTTTTCACAGTTTTGCAATTGTAGATCAGTAGTTCGTATTGAAATTAGAAAAATCAAAAAAGAATTGACAGAAGTTATCTCTGCCTTGCAAGAATCAGAGGTGAAGTTTAGAGATTGTTATTTTCATCATATGCCTTTCAGTAATTTTAATCGTGTAAATGGTGAACAGAGTCCACCAAAAAATGTATACACCCTTCAGCAGTTTGCCATACTAATGGAAGCTAATGGCCACCACTTCGATCACCTCTTGTAACTGTAGAGGCCAAAAGTAACTTGTGTTAATCTCATTTTGTCTCAACTAAATTAGTATTAAAATATTTATACAAGTTTTTCTTTTCCTGATGTATACATTTTTTTGGTGGACTCTAAAATTTAGCACCTTAAAGATTTTTTAAAGAAATAGGAAGGACAATAAACAGCATATGTAGGTACATGAGACTTAAATAATTTTCAGGAACTGGAATAGTTTGTGTATTTTAATTAACCTTGTGTTTAGCAAATACCTGTTAGTAGATACCTTTTAAAAATTAGAGTTATATTTTTTCCAGGACTTTGCGTGCTAGCAGTTTTGGGACTAGACTGTGTTCTGTTGCTAGTGGCTATCAGAGGTTTTAGTCTGTAGTGAAATGTTAGTGAAAGACTGGCCCTTTCTTGAGAAATATTTTTTTTTCTCCTTTGAGATTGCCTATGCCGCTGATTTTGATGGGATGACAAAGATCGTAGTTACTGTTCTTTTAAAAACATTTATTTCCTCTCAGCACAATGGAAAACTGGCAATTCTGTGTAGTTCCCTGAAATGTCACTTGAAATTTTTCTCATTTATAAAATCTGAAAACATAGTCTCCACTGGATTAGATTATTTAATTTGACTGTATTGATTGTTTTGGATAAAATCTATTTCCATCCGATTTGTCTTCATTACTTTGTCTAATCCATGAAAATGACAGGCAACAAATGCGAGGCTTGGTGTTCTTTCTAAATGTCAGGGTCCTCTAGGGATTTTATATATATATATACTATATATATATATATATAAAATATACTATATATATTATATATATAGTATATATATATACTATATAATATATATATAGTATACTATATATATTATATAGTATATATATTTTATATATATATATATAAAATATACTATATATATTATATAGTATATTATATATATATGCCATTGATTTCAGAAGACCTGCCTTGTTATGCAGCAAGTAGTTTTTCTGAGCATGCATATTAACTTCATCATCATGGTCATAATCATTAAGTAATAGTCCTCATTTTTCTCAGGTACTTAAATATACTGCATATCCTTTAAAAAGTAATTTGAAATTTATGTTTTCATTGTGTCCTCAGATTGTAAAATGTTCTTTCTTACGGCACGCACCTGCCACTTGTCAACAATTAAGGCTTATCAGGCAGGCCTGCTATTCCAGTGCCATATCCCCGTACCTGTGTGCCAGTGCTGGGGAAGCTGAGGTACAGCTGTGAATCACCACTAGTACAAAGCCAGTCTGAGCTACATAGTGAGGCTCTGGAGAGAGAGAGAGGGAGAGAGAGAGAGAGACAGAGAGCTCAAAAAAAAACCAATTAAATCTTATCAATGGAGGATTCTAACAGATAATAGTGAATATAATTCAGAATCTTTGAAAAACCAGGTATGGTTCTATTTTTCAAAGTTTGTATTAGCTATTCAAATCTAGACAATTTTTAGCAAATAACCCTTTCAGAAGATCAGGGTGTAAGAATTAAAAACAAAATCAGGAAATGACTATGAACAGAATGAATTTGGGACTTATGGTGCTTATACACCTCAGAGAATAGGTATGCGAATGAGCACTCCGGAAGTTAATCTTTCAGTCATTTATGGATGGAGGTGTTTCACTAAGAATATAATTGCATAAACTTTTTCCAAGTTGTCAGCCTCTGAAATTACACATATACCTATATCCTCAGTTTTTTTCCTCACAAAATGGAAAGATACTACAAGCATTATTTTGCATCTATTTTCTTCTAGTATCTTAACATATACGCCTTTACTTTGGCTAAATGACTTTAAATTTTGGAGGATAACATCGTATTTCTGATGCTATTACGAAGTCATTTCTCTTACTCGTTTCTTCATTTATTCTTTCGTTTTGCAAAGCAGGCCACCCTTCTCTCTTCACGTAGGCAGATAGTTTCACGCATCCCCATTCTCCCACTGCAGTCGTACCAGTCACCTTATGTCTCATCCAGTACTGCCAACCTTGCTGCTGCACTCTCGTGCTCCTTGTCGCACACAGAAGCCATGAGCAGGCCGCCCTCCTGCTTGACGTCCCCTGGTGGTTGCTCAGCATACACAGCACAATTCCCTTGTTGTTTTAGGTTAAACAGGCCTGCATGACCCACGAACCTGTTGACCTGTGGCACACTACACCTTGAGCCCGCAGTGTTTCACCACATGCTGGGCCCACTGGGCTGTGCTACACCAGGCTCATTTCTGTTTCTCAGCCACCTGGCCGAGTCACACCAGGAGCTGCTTTCTCTAAATGTCCATCTAAAGCTCCTGCCACCCCTTGCTGGGACTCACACCCAGGGCCTCATCCATGCTACACCCTCAACTCTAAAGCTACTCTTTACCTGGTTTGAATCATGTTATCAGCTCTGGTAGCCTGCCAGAAAAATGACAGGATCATTGTTATCCGTTGTCTGTTTTTTGATTCCTTTATTGTCCATTTCCACCTTCATTAATCTAAGTTCTGTATTGTTGAGCAGTGGATCCCTAGTGCCTAGATTAATAATGTCTAACAGGTAGTAGGGCTTTGTAAATATTTGTTGACCGAATATATGAATGAATAAATGAATAGTTTTAAGAGAAGATTTATTTATATTGCCAGAAGTGTTACAACTATCATATATTCATGTTACAACTATCATATATTCATATTACAGACATGAATTATAGTCTTCTAGTAGTTATAAAATACACTACACCTTATCAATACTTACAGTATACTATGTACTGTACTAAGAAAAAAGTTTTAATTAGAATCTAGCATTTATAAAAATACTTCCCCTTGACATATTAGCATATGTTATGGTAAAATATCTGTTGTGATCATTGTACAATAGTGGAATACAATAAAAATGAATTAAGCTGGGGGCTGGGGATTTAGCTCAGTGATTAGAGTGCTTGCCTTGCAAGCACAAGGCCCTGAAGTCGATCCCCGGCACCACAAAAAAAAAAAAAAAAAAAAGGATGAATTAAGCAAGTTACATATGCCATATAGGCAGTTGGAGCAGATGGATTATAAAGAATCAATGAGATGTTAAAGGAGAATTTAAACTGTTGACCATCAGTTTATGTATAGTATACAAATATTTAGTTCCTGAAGTTAGATCTATTTTCTCTTTTACTAAAATTCTTTTTTTGAAATACATACATGTGCGCGTATGTATGTATATAAGATATACTATCACATATTAGATACTGTGTCTCAAAATGTCTTTTGTGTTGCATGTAGGAAGTAAAAAAAATTAGTTGATTCCGTTAGGTGACTAATTCTCCACTATGCGAAGTTCAGTCAGGGTTAGCAGCACATTTTGTATGCTTTATATAAGAGGCCTTGAACACAGACTGGATTTGTCTGCACCTAGAATAATGACTCCCTAGCCGCTAGAATATGCTCAAAAATGTCTGTTATGTGATGAATCAAACATTAATCACACTTCAGATTTCCTTTCATTAAGGTAAGGGCTTTTACATGAAATTTCTAGTGTCTATTATAGATCTGACAAATATATCCATTTATAATGGTTAGCTATTCTTGTGATTGCTGCCTGGGTTAGTACCGCACCACAACATGAGGTTAAATTAATTTATTCAGGATGTAGATTTTGGTTCTCTTCACATGGGGCTAGGTCCAGAAACTACATCTGACTGTAGATGTCGAAGAACATAAGCCACAGTCAGTCTTGTGTCACCCTGAAGAAGAGACAAAGAGATGAATGCACACAAGTGGGTTACGAATACATATCCTTGAATGTGGTGTGCTCTTTAAACTTGGGTACATAAAAACTGTCAGGAGGATACAGGGAAATTGGTTAAAGGGAACCACCTTCCAGGAACTTGTCTTCAGTGTGCACTATTTTCTAAAATGGATCTACCTGTTAATATTCTTGTGGTCAAGCCCTCAGGCTTTCTACCCTTTTTTCACCTCTGCCTGACAGTTGCCTCTTGCCACATAAAGAAAAAGGCAGAAAAAAAAGGCATAACTCTCACCCATACTCTAATTTAGTACTTTACAAGGTATAAAAACAAAGGCAGGCCCAGGATGTCAAGTCCAAATACAAGTTTTGGAGAAGCTTCTTTTATTGAGGGATAATGGAGCATTTCAATATTATTTTACAGCTCAGGAAAGAAAATGAAAGCTGAGAGCCATTGCCTTAAGGTATTTTGAGGTTTTTTTCTAAGAAATTTGACATTTATCTGGTAACTAGTTTGATCATTAATTTTTAAACCTTGTCTTTTCAAACATACTGTTTTTCTGATACCCCAACAGAGTGGTGCATGCTTAATTCTTACTTAAAAGTGTGCTTGCTTGAAATATCTGTGTGAACCTGTACTGCATTTGAAAAATGGAGTAGTGCTGTAATTCTTTTTGGTCACTATCAGGTTCACGAATAATGAAGCTTTGTTATATCTTCCAGAGTTTTCATAATGATTCAAGGACCACAGAGAAAAAAAAACCTCATTAGAATTTAGAGATCATTTAACTAAAATACATGAATTCCATTAACTATGTAAAGTGTGCTTCTGGGGAGACAGACAGGGAGAGAAACTCTTGGTTACACAATGAGGTGGATAGAGAGAAACTCCAGAGAGCATGTGTGGGCTAAGCTTTGAATAAAATTGCATTTTTTTGAGAAGCAGTCAAAAGTAAGGAACAAAGACTTAAAAGTAAATTTAAACCAAAATACTTTGATCTCTGTAATTTAACCAATTTGCTTTGCTTTCTCATTCTTAAAAATGATGATCTTCAAATGTGAAGAATCTTCCTGTCCTATTTAGTATCAGTGTAGGTATGATTGTTCTCTAGCTCCTGGATTAAGTTGCAGAAATTTCAGTTCAAAATAGACTGGTGAGCTCACAGAGGAGTGACTTTTAACCAGGGCTCCATATCAGAGTCACGCGTGAAGACTTAGGAAATAATTCATGTGCAGATTCTTCTTCCAGAGCAGGTTCAGTAGCCATGGAGTGGGGCCCAATAAGCAATTATTTTAAAAATTATTTGATTGATTGTGATAGGTACCGTCATACTTTAGATGAGACTACTGTAGTAAAAGACTGTTTTATTAGGGATTGGCCCTGGAAATAGTTCCGAAAATCGGCCTTTGGTTATGTGATCTTAGGTCTAATATCTACCTTTCACTCATACCCCGGTGTATTTGGTTTTATGTGGCATCTATAACAAACTACCATAAACTAGCTCAGTGTCTACATACAGCAGGAATTTATTCCCTCACGATTGTAGAGCTTGGAAGTCTGAAGCCAAGGTGTTAACAGGGCTGCATGCCTCGTGGCGGGTCTGGGTCTGGAGAGGGTCTTTTCCTGACTTTTTCCAGCTTCTGGAGGTCACCCTTGTTCCCTGGCTTAGTCTACATCACTCTGCCCTCTGCTCCCCTTCAGGTTGCTTTCTCTTTAAATCTCCCTCTGCCCTCTTAAAATTGCATTTAGGGCCCAACCGGATACTCTTCTCATCTCAAGCTCTGACTGCACTGTATTTTTAAATTCTTTGCATGTAGGATAATATTCCAACATTCACAGAATTAGAAGCTGGACATTTTTTAGGGGTCCGTATTTAGTCTCCACCGCTGCCGATTATTACTTCATTGTACAGATCCACAGGGGCTTCTGTGATGTTTCTCTTCTGTTATTCCTCTCTGTAAGTGCATGGCCACAGGGAAGCGGACAGCCTTCGGGACAGTGTTTACCCACAAGTCTGACCCTCGATTACTTAGCTGTGCTGGAGTCTGTTTTCTTGAGCTGCAGGCTATGCCTCCGGTTCCAGTCACTCACATAACATCGGTCTTTGGTTCTAAGTGGAGTGAGGGTGGGGGTCACTGGAGCAAGCCTGTCATTCTCACTGGCAGAGGCACTTCAAGATGTGTCCTAGCAACGGTGACTCTTCTTGGAAGCTCATGTTTTAAGAATAGAATGTTACAGTGACCAGCATTGTTCGAATCTAAAAGAGGCACAAGCCTTGTTAACTTGTCATGAGAGTGTCAACTTAGGCTCAGCATATGCAGGGCTGTTAAGTTTGGTTTTAGGAGGAGAAGATGCAGTTCATCGATAGCAAACATGGAGAGAAGGGCTGGGGGTGTAACTCAGTGGTCGGTGAATGCTTAACATGAGCAGAACCCTGGTGTCTAGGAGAGTAGGTGCCGGTACAGATGCATTTTAGACAAGGTGGCCAGAGGTCAGGTAGGCTCGTGAGTGAAGGCCCTGCTGAAGTTTGAGGTAATGACTATCTAGTAGCACTAATGTGTGCCATTGTTTAATATTTTCTAGTCATGCTGAATTAGTCACATGTGATTTGGAAGACTGTGTGGCCCGGGAGGGTTACACTAGTGGCTGGGTCAGCACTGTCCCCTCAATTACTGATCCCTCAGGCCCTTGACTTCAGGAATGGGCCAAATCATAGCATTTCATCACCTAGCACATGGGCTGGTCCACTGCAGGACAGGTGACCTGAACCATAACAGTGACACTCTGCCTGGAACTCATCAGGCTGGAGCTGGAAGAAAGACTGTTTGTTTTCTCATGTTTAGACACATAAGGGTGTAAGTAGGTGTTGCTTGTAGTAGACAGTTTCTTGTGTAGCAGAAAAACAAGAACTGGAGATGTGTGGGGTGGAAAAGGAGAAGAGTTGAAAGATGAGGGGCAGAATTTTAAATTATTAAATCTCTGAAGTCAGTTCCATCCATACCTATTTATGATTTGACTACTTAAACTGTTAGATCTCCCTTATCAATAAAATACTTAGAATTTAGATATTTGACATTTGAAGCTAAGAGAAATCTTAATTCACATATGAAATATCAGTGTGGAGATGTCAACAAGGGATTAGCCAAAATTTATATAGTTCCCAAAAGTTATATGGTTATATAGTTGTTTAGGTACAACAGAAAGATAGTAGAATAAAGAAGTTAAGAGTACAGATTGAGTATGTCTTCTCTGAAATGCTTGGAAACAGAAGTATTTTCAGACTTCAATTTTGTTCAGATTTGGGAATATTCGCATATACATGATAAGATACTTTAGGGATGAGACTCAAGTCTAAACATGAAATTCATTTTTGTTTCATATATATATAGCCTGAAGGTAAATTTATACAATATTTTCAGTAGTTTTGTGCATGAGACAGTGTTCCATGGTACATGATTTTCCATTTGTGGCATATTGTCGTTGTTTGAAAAAGTTTCAGATTTTGGAGCATTTCAGATTTTAGATTTTTAGATTAGAGAGTCTCAGTTTGTAATAACAAGATCAGTTGAAATGATAGGCCATATGACACACAGTGGTGTCTGGGCTGCACAGAAAAAGAAGTGATGACTGTTGGATAAGAAATAAAGAGGAATCAGATGAATTAAATTCTTGACTGGGCTAAGTAGATAAATGAATAGGAAGTTGTGATGAAGGTATATAAGTGTTGGATGCCATTGCAAAGGATCTTTCTTTTTAAGAAAAATAACAATTCATCATAAAACACTACAAAAAATTGGGGAAACCCTTTGTAATTTTGGCATTGAAAATAATAGGGGTGGGACCAACCTTTTAGAGTTGGCATGCGACAATAAGAGATCTGTTTTATGTCACATATACAGAGTGAAGACTTGACCTACAATATGGCAAATCTTCTGAATTTGATGGGATACTTCAGCATTACATTTGTTGTGAGATATCTGGCTGATTGGGTAGCAATTTTTTTTTTTGGATTGAGAACTTTGTTTCTCTTTAATCAAATTCTCAAAGAAGAAACAATTTGAAAAACAATTGTTAAAGTTCAGAAATGAATGTATCAGGAAACTTTTAGGTGCTTAGATATCATTTTTAAACAGTCTACCTTTATGAACAGATTTTTAAAACAGCGTTTTCTGTACCATGAGTTACCCTGGGAGATACTGAATATGATGGTAAATAAAGAACCTTTGGTGATTTGTCTCTTTTCTGTTGCAGTTTCTCAGCCCACTATTATGTGTGGGTTCAGAATGGCTCAGATAAGTAATAGGACCCATTTAAAGCCCTTTATCCAGCAGTCTCATGAGAGCCCCTGCACTTCCCTAAGTGTTTAGCTTCAGGAGACATTACCAAGGTTGTTGGAGTTCTTTAGTAAATTTAGGTTCTTTGAAAAGAATATCTACTTGGAGCATGGTCTTAATCACTCAGTTTATTATAGTTTGTGATATTCTCCTAGTAAGGATAAACTGTCTCCTGATTGATATTTGCTACCCATAATTATTTAGTAGTTCAGTTATTACAGCTACGCTGGATAACTTCCACATAGCCTGTGAAGACACTGGCTAAGGATACATGCATTGAACCTTTAATAATATAAAATTTGTACCGTCCACATAGATGTACTAAATTGGAAGGGACTTGCATTACTGTGCAATCTTTCTGCTTACATGCATGTGGACACTTGGAAGAGATGTGTTAAGAGGCAGAAAATCAGAATACGAAACATTTCTACCTCTGCTATCCTGCTTGAACAACTGTTGAAACTTGTCTTTCCTCATTTGCAAGATGAAGATTTGGATGGCAGCTCAGCCCCCCTTTTCCTGTCTTAAAATACATGAAATATTTGCTGAGCCTTTCAAGTTCTAATAGGTCCAAGTCCCTTTGAAGAAAAATCTTCCAGCACCATCACCGTATTATTATGCAAGCAATTATTCTTGTATTCAATGTAATTTTCTATTGTAATTTTATATCTTAGAAATGAATTTGTGTTTTCATTGTAATGTCTTATTCAAAGTTTACAGAACTTTCCTGGAAAGCTGTTATAGTGGAATAAGTTGATTACAGAGACCTTATATGTAGCGTTGGAGCTAGGGGAACAGGGTCGCTGTCTTACACTGACCTGACTGTGCCATTACTATGACCAGGGTCTAAAGAAACTTTCTGTCCCCTCTACCCCGACACGTGCACACTAGTGTAATGCTCAGGTGTAAAGGAGATTATGGCATTAGAATGCGACTTGAAAACTGCTGAATAGGAACTGAAAACATAGGAACTGAAAACTGCTGAAAACAGCATAGGAACACTAAACTATTCTAAATGTATCTCCATATTTAGCCTCAGTCCCCCTTCTGTGTATCTCACTCATTAAGTTAGCATGAAAAGAGTTGAATTTTTTCCTTGAGTAATAAAATGTGTGAATACCACCAAAGTCCAAATAAGTGGAACTATGAGACCATGTTTTGAATGAGAGAAGTAGGATGTGCAGCCTAATTTTAATCATATCCCAATTTTGTCATCATGAGATGTAATATACAGGGCTGTCTCTTATTTATAAAGGCATATTTTACTTTCTGAAAGCATCTTTGTTTCATAAAACTCTGCTTACCCCATGCTCCTTTGCTTCACTGAAGATCCTCACCTTTCAGAGCCAAGATCCTGATAAAGGGCTTCAGGCCGCCTGTTTAAGATGGTTGGAGAGTGAAGGTGTTGATCACACAAGCAGACTTCAAGACTTTTGGCTGAATTCAGAATATGGAACAGAATGAAAAGAGTAATTTGATGTTTTCTCTTTTTACAGGCTCTATACAACTCGATCAAGAATGAGAAACTTGAATGGGCATTGTGAGTATGCTGGATATCAGCCTTTTGATAATGAACTACACTCTTTCTTCTTGCTGCGTTAGAGATGATTTTAGAGGAAGATTAAATATGCATTGCCAGTTCTCATTTTACACCAAGTGCCTTACCTATTTTCCGTAAAACCTAAGTGAATCCTGAGTATCCTGTGGTTTTTCTCCCTTGGTACCCTGAACTCCTGTTCTGTTTTAATCTCATTGCTATGCCTATAGGCAAGTGATCATATTTTAATGTACCCTTTAAAAATAGTGTCCAAAAAGAAAATCTGCTGATAAAATTAGATTTATTCCAAAACTCAGTACACATGATTTTAGTATTAACCGCTTCTTTTAATTCTCTCTCATCATCATAGATCAAGTTTCTCCAGACCTGTTTCCAATGATACTAATCATCCTAGGACATTGATAGATAATAACCACAAAAAGAAAAAAAAAAAGGTTCTGTGGGTAGATACCCCCGAGATATGATGGATTAAATAAAGCTTATTTTTTTTTTGACTTCAAAACTTCTAGGAGCTTTTGTAGTACCATTGTATATTATGAATCTCTGCTAGAGAATAGAGATTTCATGTTTCCTGAATCTGTTTGATAGTAAAATGTAGCGTTTCAAGGTCCATACTTTGGGAAATATTGTTGCAGATAAATTACACTTTATGTAAACCAACAATACCATTTTTGCTAAATTTTCACTAATCATGAGTTCGATCTCCAGCATGCCCCTCCAGATTTCACTAATCAATACAGCAATTAAAATTTTAACTTAAAAAATGGTCAGGAAACAATTGTTACTATGTTTTTAATGAAGTTACCAAGAAATTAGGTAAAAATATATTTTTTAAATGGAAAACTCATGTGAATTTTATTATTTTCACTGATGTGTAGCATTCATAATTTTTTTTAACCTTGTTGCCCAACAGCATTCTTCAGTGAGCTCAAGTTTACAGAATCCTAACTTGGGATGTAAATCTTGTTCTAGCATGTGCACATTGGGGAAAATGGTTTAGCAGTTGACTGATCTCATATATACTATGCTAGAGTGAATTTAAAAAGTCAGTGCTGCTTTAATTGTTTTCACTGACCACACAGTTATTTGGTACTTTTTCAAATTGAGGTAAATTTAAGACTTTAATATTTCTATGTATATGTAATAGCTTGTATGTGTTCATAAATAATGAGACTCATTTAAAGACAGTGTACTGTTTCAAGGAAAACTCAATATTATTAGGAACTGATGGTCTAAAATCCAAGATATTAATATATTTAGAGTTACCTCTTATGGAGGAAGATGGGTTTTCTAGAAAAACTTAGTGAATGTGCTTAGATTCTTACTGAAATGTTAAAGGGATATTCTGACCTATGCAGAATTTGCATGCTAGGGAAAATAAATACAAAGGAAATAAATTATGTTCATATTAGAGAGTATTTTGATTATTATTTTGTAAAGTTGTTTTACAAAGCAAACAGACATAATCCTGAAAACCTACTTTGTGAAACAAATGTTTTGAATAGATAGAATTCTTTCTATAAATTTTATTGACGTATTTTTGGGTAGTCAGATTTTGGTGCAAGAAAGCTTTACCGTAGGTCCTATCCAAGCATACAGGGATTAGGGGACGTTTACTCAAGAACTGAATTCTTCTGTGGCCCTCGTGTCACATCAGCAGAGTAGTCTGTTCAGGAACCCAGGTCCCAGAATCGGGGAGATTTGAACTTGTATTCCAGCTCTGCCTTGTACTAGCTGGGTCCCTGGCCAAGTTAACCTCTAGGTCTCAGTTTTCCCTTTTGTAAAATGGGGCTACGGTTGAATCTCCTGGAACCAACAGGAGAATGCTGTGAAGTATTATAAAACACTCAACGTTAAGCATGTTACCCTTCAATTGATACCTAGTGCTGTAGCTTTTAAAGCTCCAGTTTATATTTTGTTTTTCCTTTTTATCTCTCATTCATATGCTTATACAAGTACTACATCCTTATCCTCTATAAGGAATAAGGCACTATTCTTATAGTCTGTCACATAATTAACTTTCTTTTTTTAAGCTATGAAATGAAGGAATTAGATAAAATGACAAATATATTCTGCATCTAAATTCTTTTAAATTACTTTTACATTAAGACATGTAGTGTACATGTGCCAACTCCCCACAGTGAACGCAATCATTATGTTCTTCAAGCATGTACTAATAAAAATAAAATTTTCAAAAACAAGCATCATTTCCAGTTGTAATATTCTATACATTTCTGAATTTTACTATATTCGAAAATTTCCTAAACTGAGTTCCTGTGGAAAATGCACTGCCAGCATATATAAAGGTTTTATGGGTTAAAGAATCTTAGAATAAGTTTTGAGTCAGAGTTGAACAGATTTCAGTCTTGGCTGGCCTGTTCAGCCTTTGACAATCTGATCTACATTTAAAATTTTTGTAGACATGATCAATACTCTAGGTTTTAAAATCACAGAGTCCTGCTTTGATTACAAAGCACTTTTTAACATTGACTAAAACTAATGATCTCCACAACATACTTTGGAAAACGCTGTTATATATCAATTTATGTGGTATATATCACTGTTAATCTATCAGTTTATCTTCAGATCAGGATCTATGCTTTTCTCTTGATAAACGTGTTATGGACATGATTATAACACTTTGTTCTTCCAATTCTCCTTATGCCTCTCGAACCACTTTTTTGGCCTCATTTTCCACCTGTTATCCATTAATGTTGGTGCCTCCCTATGACCAACACTTAGAATTTTCTCTTTCATTTAGTCTTATTGTCAGCAATCTCATTCATTCCTAAAATTTCATCTGCCATATGTATAAAAATTCTTCATATACATACACACACACACACACACACACACCTGATTTCTTCCCCAAATTTCAATTCAACATGTGCATTTTCCTGCAGAACATATCTACCAGCACTTAGCACTCATTGTCTGTCTCCAACCTTTGTTGTATGTTTTCCATTCCTGTTAATGATACCAACATTTTCCTGCTTACTTGGATTTTAGCCTCTCCGTTATCTTTCATTCTATCTGCCATTGTACTACTGCAGAAATGCCAGCACCACAGATAGTTTATTTCCCCTTCACTGTGTCAGTTGCCATTCACATATTTTTTTTCAGTCCTTCATACTTTTTGTTTCCTAACAGGTGTCTCTGAACTCCAGGCTCTTTCTTCTTTAATCTATTCCTCTGCCATAATTAGGCCCTGCAAATTCTGCCTGTAATCTGTTTTATCCTCCATTATTATCTTCACACAATTCTCATTTTAACCAGGCTGCCAGTACAGTTCCCCATGCTAGTCCCATGGTTTCCTGTATTTTTGCCCATGTTCGTGAAGTGACCTCTGTTTGCAACTTGTCCCCACCATCCATTGCAGCCAAGCTCAGATAACATCCATTCCTTGAATCTTTCCTTCTTGCCAATCAGAAATCATCTCAGTCTTTAAGCATCCACTTTGCTTTATCTGATAATATCATCAGCTTCTATTCCCCGTCACAGTTATTTGCAGTACAGTTTCATTAAACTGTAAACTCTTTTAAAGAAATAATAAATGTCTGGGTTTGTGCCTTTATCTTTCTCTTTGCTGATTATAGGGCCTATAGTGTAATGAAGACTCCAAAAAAAAAAACCAAAACTGTAGAAAAGGCATGGGTGCTGGTGTGTGTACTTAGCATCTGTGAGATCCTGGGTTCATATCCAGCACTGAG